>VDFB02125788.1:0-20502 GCA_007258455.2 Sequoia sempervirens
TATATATGATTTATATATTATTAATAACTATTATATACATATATTTTATATTATAGAGATTAAAAAGTATATAATTAATATTATATATTATAAAATAAAACTATTGGAAAAATGGCAAAAAAAAAATGGATTCATGGCAAGGGGTTTCGAGTGGACGTTGGTTAAGAGTTTACTCGAACCAGCCTACCAAAATATTGGATTCATGGCAAGGGGGTTCGAGTGGACGTTGGTTAAGAGTTTGCTCGAACCAGCCTGCCAAAATATTTTTTATATTATTTTGAAATGGTTCGAGTGAACTAGGGTTTGGTCAAAACCCTGTTTGGTCAAACATATTTTTCCCAAACCACCCTTTTCCCCCCTTCTCCCCCCTAGGCACCAAAAATGTCCAAAATTTTACACTTTGAAGCTCGATTTGAGGTTGAAAATGGAGGAGACTTCACAAACCCAACTGGAATCAGGTATTCCTTGGAACAAGCTATCCAATGAATATAATTTCAATATGTTTTGATTTTATTATGTATTTATTTTTTTAGTTTTATTAAACATAGGTTTTTCACCGAAAAATGAAGCTCTCTGTTATGCACATGTGGAAAAATAGAATATTATCAATTTTTATTTTTGAAAAATATGAGTGCACTAGATATTGGAGTCCTTCATCCAAAAAAAAATAAAAAAATTCGATACATACAAAAAAAGTTACGCGTTATACGGTCTGCCTATGTCTGAATTGTAACTAGTTTGACTTCAAAACTTGATTAAGGAAAAAAATTCAGTAAAACACTGTCGAATCAAATGGAAGCTTTATATATCAAAGTTACAAATCTAAATTTGAAAGAATTAGAATTTTATCCTTCATGGGAAAAAAGTTATGCATTATACAGTGAGCGTCACTTTTTAAAAATATTGGTTTCTGAAAAACTAGTTTTTGAGAAAGGTGGAAAAAGAAATGCAATTTGGCTCCAAAATTTTTGAAAAAAATATATTTAGAATTTGTAGACAAAATGTCACGAAACTCTAGTTTGCATCATTTTCAAATTCCTCATGGTTTAGCCACTATAGGTGCCCAAAAGTGAAGATTTAGTTAGAAAAAAATATTTCAGTGTCTAGTTTGGCCAAAAATTGTAAACCACTATTGTGGGATCACCCACATGCTTCATCAACTTTGAAAATAGTATTCCACGCAAGGTTGACCAAACTAATATAAAACGTATAGAACCATTAAGCACAAACTTTCTAGATGCCAAAATTTTCTTCAATACAATCAAGGCAACTCAACTCTAGAACCACAAGTTATAAGACTTCATCAAAGAGAAATCTGAACCAACAACATTCATCCCATACCTCAACCAAAAACATAAAATACCATAATTCACAACTGGTGAACATAAATTGCACTATACAATGAATCAACAACTAAAAATATGGATATAGCATCTTACAAGAACCATGATCAACATATCTGAACCACACAAACATAGGAGAAAATCCAAAGCAAAACCTAGAGCAATCACATAACACCTATAAACTTCCTTCAATACAATTTTCTCAATATCCTCAACATATACAACCAACATCAACTAGTTGATAACTAGTTGATCATTTGACATCAATGAAAACATCTTCAATCTTTCCAATCTTGCAACAATCTCCCCCTTTTGTCATTAATGGCAACACATGATATGAAAAACCATAAAAAACACCAGACTAACTTTGAACACACTTCTCAATATTTTTCTTTCTGTTTCTCCCCCTTAGTAGATAATCTCTTGTACTCTTCCTCTTTTTCTTCACATGCTTCCTCTCCCCCTTTGACATCAATGGAAAAGGAAAAAGATATTTTACATTAATTTCTCCTTTGAAATGAAAAAAATAGAATACTCATTATGACAACACTTGATACTATCTACTCCCCTTGAGAGGTAGCCACCAAAACATCATCCTAGAAGAAAGATAGATCCATAGATCAACTAGACCGATGCATCTCTATATACAAATAGTTTAAGATAGGAGGGGCAATGACACCTAACTTCTCTCGGAGATACTCAAAAATATCTTTAGGAAGAGCCTTCATGAAAATATCAGCCACTTGATCCTTCATTGGAACATACTCAAGATTTACTTCTATCTCAAGAAATGATATCTGATAGATATATGCTTTGTCCTTGAGTGTATCACAAGATTCTTTGAAATATTAATTTCACTTGTATTATCACAGAAAATAGAAATAGGAGCATCATACACCACTGTGATATCTTTCAATGTCTTTTTCATCCATATAACTTGTGTACAACAATATACTCAACTTCAGTAGTAGACAAGGAGACTAAATCTTGTTTTTTACTCAACCATGCCACCAATCTACATCCAAGAAAGAATGCACCACCACTTGTACTCTTTTTTTCATCTACACATCTAGCCCAATCATCATCTATATAAGCACTTAAAGTAAAGTCAGTATCTCTAGGATACAATGCTTTGAAATGGCTAGGATTATGAGGTTACCAAAGTAATCTCTTCATTGAAGGGTAGGGCCATCTTACTAGTAAGGTAGATGTGTGGGGGACCATAGTAAGTTCACGGTTGTCGTAAAAGTGCTTGAGTTATTCTTCTCCTCATGCAATTGGAGGCCAAGATTTGAGGAAGGACACCTAGACCATTCATATTTTTATATCAGTAAGCTCGTAGAAGCTATGTATGTAATTTCATGTATTCATCTTTATGGAAATTGAAAATGTGAAATGTCAACATGAATAGATATGTAATGTAAATTTTTTAATTGATTTATTGAAATGAACCTTTGTTATGCAATGGGAAAGTTTGAAATATGTTTCAAATGTGCATCTTGTTTTTTTTTGATAAAAAGTGGCAAGCCACTTAAAATTTATTGATAATACAGGAGAAGATTAGAAGTTGAAGCTCTTCAAGAGCAGATACAGATCAGTTGGGATAAGAGAAATTTAACAAAAACCTCAAATACAACGAATGGAGGGAAGGATAAATATATTACATTGAATCGAAATCAAGGCCAGGTAACCCCAAGAGTAATATAATCATGTGAAGTTGGGAGCAAAATTTACCTCCAAATCCTGAAAGCAGCATAACCAAGTAAAATTGAAACTTATGGAAACAAACCAAAAGGAGGTGCATGAAGAAACCAAAAGAAAAAATTCCATCCTAATTCTGAGTGGAACTTGACCATGCAGAATAAAGCCATATGAGAATGAACCAAAATGTGGTGCATGAAGGAACTGGATGTGGAGCTCAATTAAACCCTAGAAAATTTTAAGGACTAACAATGCAAGCAAGAGATAAAATATTAGCACCATTACTGTATGATGAAGTCTATAGTGATAAAGTGAAACCCGTAGTAGAACAAAAGAGGGACCAATCTTCAGCCCAAACTAGTGAAGAGAAAACCTTCAAGAACAACTTTTAGCAGAAGACACAATGTCAACAAGGGGAGGGAAGAAGGGCTCAGCATGAGGTTCAACTAAAGCATGCCGAATGGGGAATTGAACACCATCAAAGAGATTTTGTAACATGTTATTCATTGAATTTCCCAGATGACCTCTCATTTTGCTTAATCAACAATTGAATTCTTGTGGAAAACCATCAATTAATCCATGTGCCATTGAACTTAACAGAGTTGACAAATGCCTATCAAAGAGAAAATGTTGGCAGAAGAGAACACCCTCAATCATATTAGAGCCATGACGAATGTCATAACTTTCAAGAGCAGGTTGCAGGGTCGAGAGAGGGTAAATGTGTGGAAGGAGGTAAGTCCCTACGAGATATTTCACCATTTCAACACACCAAAGAACATCCATCAAATTCGAAACAAATCGGGAAGCCACTTCATGTGGTAAATCCATCGCATGGAAATCTAACCAATCCCAACCCAATATAGTAGAGATAACATCAACAACTTTATTGCATTCGATCGCAAAGGACCTTCTTAGCATCTCAGTTGTGAAAGGAGAATTATCCTTGATTTCATGAACTCTTGTAGGAACCAAAACTCTAAATGAATTCTCCATTAAAGCAACACATGAAGAGCTAGTGTTTTAAGAGGAAGAAAACACAAGAGGCAAGTTGACAATAATTGAAATGAGCCCATGAAAATTCCAAGGGCTTACATACATATTTGAAGTTATTAATCTGACATTCCATTGTACCAAAAAGAGGTGTGAAGGTTGATGAGCATTAATATGGAGCCTGAGATAGTACCAATGGCTGAGCAAGGAAATTCCAGGTGTTACCATTTTAAAAAGACAACCAGAGGAATGTCATGTCCAAATGCTTACTAAGGAATTAGTTCTAACATTAGTCAAATCACTAATTTTATCTTCATCTCCATCCAATCTTGCAATCCAGCCTTGGATGGGCAGACAAAAAAAGAAGGATAAGTAATTTGCCTCCTAGAAGAAAACATCAAGTAGGTGTGATTTGCCAAATTTACTGCTAAATCTTGCAAGAGGCGATCACACATGTTTAGTTAATACACCAATAAAACTCATTGTATAATAAGCAAATGAATGGGCATAAGCAAACTGAATAGAAAACTTGAAGAAGTACGAAAGTCTAAGCAAGCCAAACACCTGCTATAAGTGTGAAGAGTGACAATTAATGCCAGAATAAAACAACCATTTTTAAGAATCAGTACACCTGATAAAGGGGCTACCAAAAATAACCTCTCCAACAAACAACCAATAAAGGATTCCCCTAAAATAGTAATGAGTAGTCGTTAGCTACTAAATCTGGATATAATATGTCCCCAGGGAATGTGGACTTCATATTGGCCATCCAAAATCTTTTTTTTTTTTGAAAAAGAATTTATGCTATCTTGGGAATTAATACTTGTCGCCACCCTAATCCCCATCAACTGTCTGTGAGGAGCATTTCCTCACATGTGGGCGATTAATACAACAGGGGCCTAAGAACAATGAGATTTTTTCTTCCATAAAAACATTTGGCAAGTCGACCAGTAAGAAACCAATGAAAGAAACTTGTCAGTCTAGTCAGCATGAAGATACCATGTATGGCAATAAAAAAGAAGCCATGTAGTTGATACAATGCAACTCTTTCTAGGATTTAAAAAAGAATTAACCTTAGAAGCCATCGATGAAAGCACAAGACCCATTTCTAAAGATAATTTTATTTTTTGTACCTAAGAGGAACCATACCAACATTTATCCAAATAAGGCAATATCATTTGAATAGCAAGGCACAATCATGTCTTGAAAAATATTTTAAAAATATTTGAACATCGATGGACCTGTTAGCCAAGAAGTCTACAAGATTATTAGCCTCTCTATAACAATGCATAATCTGATAACATGAATTTTTTTGAGTAAAAGCTGAATGTGTGACAAAATGTAATTTAGGTGCCATGAGTTTGAGCTTTTTTTGAAAGAGCAGAAATTGCAACCATTGAGTCTCCTTCAATTATTATTTGGGGGATTGATAAATTTATAGTTAGCTCCAAACGAATCTTTAGTGCATTGAATTCAACTACATTATTTATTTGATCACCAAGCAATTAATGAACAACTCTAATGCAATTGCCCTGTGAATCTCGCAAAATTGTCGCAGCCCCAAAAATCTAGGGTTGCCTTTAGAAGCACTATCAAAGTTTATTTTTATGAAATCCCTTGGTGGAGGGGATCGTTTAATAAGTTTTATGTCAACCAGAGGTCCTTTGTGCTGCATTGACCTAGGTTTAGGAAGTTTGAGAAGGGGCCAATTTTTTAGAATGGAAACATCCCATGAAGAAAAGGATTTTTTTGCTTGTGAGATTCTAAATGTGCTTGATAATGTTACTTTTGATATAAAGGTCTCCATTTTTTGAATAAATTGTTTCAATTCCAAAGAATTCTTCCTGAAAATGTGGTTATTTCTTTCTATCCAAAGATTCCACATGATGATAGATGGACTGATTTCCCAAATGCAAGAAAACATAGATTCTAGGTATGGTTGAGGCCAACTCAAAAGGTTAGCGGTAAAGTCTAATCCTATACCTTGGGTTAGTAGAGAAGGAATTGACACAATATTCCTGACCCCCACCTTTCCCACTACGAAGCAGAGTCGAACCTGTGACCTTGAGGGAGCAAACCCCAAGCCCCAACCAACTCCGCTACAAGTGGTGGCTCAATGTGCATCTTATAATTTAAATGAAAATATTTTTTTTATTATTTTAATTGAATATTGTTAAGTAACTCTAATAAAAAGTTTATTTAGAATTTTTATGATTTTTTAATTAATTAATTATCTAATTAAATTTGAGATTTTGAGTTGAGCATTGAGAGAAAACATCTTTGAAAAAATATAATTACCAAAAGAAGAGTGCATTAACTAAATATTGTTAAATAACTCAAGTAAAAAGTGTATTTATAATTCTTAGGAGTTTACTTCTTTCTTTAATTAATTTTTTAATTTTAATATTAATTCAAATTATACCTATAATTTTTTTTATTCAAATTCTTATTAGAGCCTATATAATAAATGCCTCAATATGTTTTGATTTCTTGAAGCTTAATTTAATATATTTAATTCTTTAATTTTATTTAATTTACAGAGTTTATATTCAGTTTTCTATAGATTGTAGAAATTGATTTAGTTTCTCTTCATTACTCTCTAAATCTTCACTCTTGAATATAGTTGCTACAATTTTTTATCTCTTCCACAATCAATCTACCTTTCAAATTTTCACTTAACTTCAATGTGAGTTCCTTTTTGTATTTATTAAATTGTGTACATGAAAAAAAATTGCCTACCTAATTTAGTTTAAATATGAATCAAAATTTGCTTAAATTTACATGCATATTGATATATTCCATTAAATTGGATTTTCATTAGATAATTTTCTTCTAAAAACTATGGATTGTATATAATAATCTCAATGGCTTATTAATGGCACCCAAGGTAGAAAAGAAGTCCATTGTAGGGAAAAAGTTGATATTGAGAAATTATCTACCACTAAAAAGACAGAGGCTACTAAGGTTGAAAAGAAGGTTTCGAAAGAGGTTGGAGATAAGAAGGGAAATATGAAGCATAAGAATAGCAATAAGACCTAGAAGATCTACTAGTTTTTAAATTTCTAAAGTGAGTATATTTAGACATCAATATTCTAGCAAGACCACATGGGTATTGTGAATAGTAATGAGAATTTTGAGACATTTGTTATCAAGGTGGCTAAATTTATGTGCTAAAATAAGAAGTACAAAACATCAATGCATGATAGATTCAAATGGTATTGAGGTTTTCTCTTCCTAAGGATCTTACAAAGCACACAATCTTTGATGGTACAAAGATTGTTACAAAGTTCATTGGTGCTTAATCTTCTTCTCTCTATTTTGAATTAGGGTGTATTTTCTTTTTCAATTAGGGTTTGGGGCCATTAGTGGCTACTAATTTGATTATATTCAAATTTAGTTTATTATACTATAATGCTAGGTTTTTGTTTTAATAAATCATCCCCACCCTTAATTCATAGAGATTAAATGTCCAATGGCATTTGTAGAAAGTCCTTCACATCTTGCCATTAAGAGCATTATGTCCAAAATAGACCAAAGACATACACAAACATAAATAACATACATATGAATAACTCTTAGCCAATTTGCTACAACATTATATATGTAGTTATATTTAACATATATAAAGCAGATGATTTGAAATTATTATTTCAATATACCTAGCACAACAAAAAACTTCATATGATGCTTTCATGGCATATCTAATGAATAGCGAGTGAACATCCAAGAAAAAAATACCAACCAAATCTATTATCAACACACTACTTACAATCAAACAATGCATTTCCTTAAAAATAATCTCATAGTTATATTATTTATATTATGTGATCTTGCTTACCCTTTCTTATATTCACAATTTTAATTTTTGTTATGATACCAATTGCTACATTCGAAAACATTTTAATATTAAATGTATCTTATTTGAATTCCTCCTACAATAATCTTATAATAATAATTAGTGTTTGATCAAGAGAGCTATAAAAATTAGTGTCTATTGACTATTTGATAGCATCAAATATTAGTGTCTATCAATCATCTAATAGTATCCTTTGATGTTACGACTAATAAAGTATTGGAGAAGGCACAAATTAGAAACAAAAAATAAAGCTAACCAATAAGTATACCACTAGCAATCATTTATAATGGAAAAAGATGAAACAATATTTTTAATAACATCCATTAAACCAATAATTGTATGGGAAAACCAAACAGTCTATGGGATGTTATGATATAAGTCAAAATTGAATGGTTAGTAGAGTGACCTAAAATGTTTAAAGTTGAATGGCCACTAGAGTGACCTAAAGCTCTTAAAGTTGAATGGCTAGTAAAGTGTTGAATGACAACTAGAGTGACCTAAAGTGCTCAAAAGTTGAATGGCTAGTATAATGTTGAATGCGGAGTAGAGTGACCTAAAGTGCTAAAAAAAGGGAAATATAATTCTTTTAAAGTCCATACCAAATGATCTATTTTTAAGTTTGCTTAAATATATGAGCAAATTGGCTATGCAGCCCACAAAATGGGCTTGATTTGACAATTTGATGACATTTATTAATTAATTAAAAATACAAAATACAAAATAGGCTTGACTTGACAATTTGATGGCATTTATTAATTAATTAAAAATAAAAATACAAAATGGGCTTGATTTGACAATTTGATGGCAATTGAACTTGATTTGACAATTTGATGGTCAAATTGTCAATATATGGTGCCATCAAATTGTCAAATCAAACCCAATTAATTAATAAATACAATCAAATTGTCAAAACTGCCATCAAATTGTCAAATCAAATCCATTTTGTATTCTTTATTTTTAATTAATTAAGAAATATTATCAAATTGTCAAATCAAGCCCATTTTGTGGGCTGCATGGACATTAACCTATATAAGACTACCAGATAATTCTAGATTGCCAATATAATACCTTACACTGTGATTGCAGAAGGCATTAGGAGAGGGCCCAATAGTCGTGCGGGGTCCAATAGTCGCGCACCCAATCGTAAATATAATACCCAATAGTCGTTTATATAATGTCCAATAGTTGTGATTTGACTACCCATAATTAAACAAAATGTATGCTTTTGATCTAAAAAGCAACCAATCATGTGATACCACATCAGCGCTCAACTACTCATGATGTAATGCACGAGAATTGGTCTCACTATTTTTTGGGGCCTTTTTGGACACCTTGACAAAAACGCATGCATGTGGCATCATATTTGATGATGTGGCCCTGAAACCTTAGTTATAAGCAGAGAACTTGCCAAGTAAGCTGCTGTAAAAATTGGGAGTGATTTGAAATTTCGACATAGGATAATTAGAAGCAAAGTTAGGGTGCACTACTACTGGGCCTCTCTCCCTAACTGTACTAACTGTTCTTCTCTTTCAAGATCAGAATCGTGGACAGACAATAATGGATTGCGAGAAATCCGATACCATACACTACCCTGTGACTTCCATTTCGGTCGATCAGCGGAAGGAGGAGGAATTGCAAGGATTTATCGATTTATGGAAGCTCATGTCCGGTTTTATGTACTCCTTAGGGCTGCGCTGGGCAGTGGAATTGGAAATTCCGGATATCATTGCCAAGCTTGGATCTGAATCGATGCTTTCCGCAGAGGAAATTGCTGGATATTTGCCCTCCCCTTCACCCAACATAGACATCCTCTCCCGCACACTCTCGTTTCTGGCCACCAGAGGCGTCTTCTCCCAAACTCTGCTACCCAATTCCCCCATTAAATACGGTCTGACGCCCATTTCAAAGTGGCTCATCAAAGACAGAGGCAATGGAGAAGCAACGGAAGGTACTTTGACTCCCATGTTGTTACTGAACACTCACGAAGCCGTAATTGCACCGTGGTATCGTTTGGGGGAGTGTACTCTGTCGGGGAGCGGTTTTCCGTTTGAGGTGGTTCACGGCAAACTGCTCTTCTCCTACGCCGAGAGTAATCCCGATTTTGGAAAGCTGTTTAACGGGGCAATGGATAAGGTTTCGAAAATCCTGGTAAAAGACATTTTAGCGGCTTATGGCGATGGATTCAGCAAGCTGGAGTTCAGGTCTCTGGTGGACGTGGGCGGCGGAAAAGGTTCCACAATCTCTGTCATTTCTCGCTCCTTCCCCGATATTAAATGCTGTAACTATGATCTCCCTGAAGTAATCTCAGAGGCTCCCACTTATGCTGGTACTTTACCTTTAACACACAATGATCAAACTTGTTTTCCTAATTCTTCACAGATGTTGAAAAAGCAAACCCTTGCTGCTTGTTTATGATCTGTTTGTGATACAGGTGTACAACACATTGCGGGCGACATGTTTGTCAGCGTTCCCAACGCAGACGCTATATTTATGAAAGTAAGTCTTCAACGATTTTTTAATAGGAAGACAAATATCTCGAATCTATTCCAGCCTGTTGGGAGGGTTGTTTCAGGTTTAAGAATAAAGAATGGAGGAGTGTTTTTTCTTCTATCTTTTCGGATCCGTTATAAGTACCAATTCCATTATAAAAATGTTTAAGAGTGAATATTCATTCCTTAGATCTATTCTTCAAAACTCCTCCGTTTTAATACCAAAGATTGGAAGATATCCATTCCATTTCCCGCAATCAACCCTTCAACATCACCAACGAATCAAAAATTGCTTTGAACACTTTCAAGAAATGACTAACAATTTTTAAATGGCAAAACTTTCATGGTAGTTCCTTAGAAGTTTGGTTTTGTATGCAACTTACGTATTTCTTTTCATTTCACATAATGTTACAGTTTATTTTGCATGACTGGGGCGACGAGGAGTGCAAGAAAATTCTGAAAAACTGTCATCAAGCTCTTCCAAAGCAAGGGAAATTGATAATGGTAGAATCGGTGTTGCCAGAGCTGGGGCAAAGCAAGTCCAGCTGGTCCGAAGAATTTGGAAGAATAAAAGATATGACAATGCTTACACACCAAAGAGGCAAAGAGAGAAGGGAAGGAGAGTGGGGAACATTACTGCAGGCATCTGGCTTTAACCGCTACAATATCATCCCTCTTCCTTCCGAGCCTTTCCAAGCGTCAATAATCGAAGCTTTCCCTGCTCATGTTGAGGACTGACGGATAGCTTGGAACGTACTTGTTTGTCTTAAAGCTTAAGTTCTCTAATATCATATGTTTGCCAACAAAAACGATGCTTATTATATTGCAAGTAATCTTCATGTGGATACAATCTCAGTAAGAGATATCAGGATTCACAATAGTTTAGAAACTGCGCATTTACATTGTATTCCACTAAATTTCAGTACAGTATGGAAGGATGTTTGAAAAAGCTGCTGGCCCATGATGATTTTTCGTTTTCTCTGTTCTGACCATAATATATTTTCAATTGGAAGTTTTATTTAATAGCTATTATTCTTAAACATCACCCAATTCAATAGTGAAGTAAATTTTGATATCAGAATGTCACATAAAGGGCTTTAGGAAAATTCACCGTCAACAATTCACCATCGGATAATTCACCTTTCAACAATTCATGGCCATGACAAATTCATCTTAAGAAAAATTCACCACGAACAATTCATTGCCGTGGATAATTCATCACATATACAATTAGAAAATTTGATTTATGATAATAAAAATGAAAACATTTTTCAATATATTTTACTCTAGTAAACCAATTATACAACAATATCAGTCATCTCTATTATTAACGAGGTGGAATTATTCTTTTGCAAAAAAAATCTCAAGATCTTGGAAATGTATATTAAAAAATGTTAATGCGATGAATTATCTATCCACGGAATGAATTGATGGTGTTGAATTTTTCACGAACGATGAATTGTTGAATGGTGAATTGTTAAAAGTAAATTTTCCAGAAGTGAATTACTGACGGTGAATTTGCCTGAAGCCCATTTTTTTATCAAACACCACTTACTTTTTGCAGGAGTCCCTAACTTTGTGCTGTCTGTTATGGTCTCAATTGCCTCTGGTGCTGCTAGCATTTTGAATTTTCTGTCTCAGTCAATAGCTTTTCTTTTGGGGCCGCTTTATTATTTGATTACTTCGGAGTCTGGCCATGTGATCATAAGAAGCAGGTATGTTGAAGTTGTGGAACATGCTGCGAGCAGTGTGCTGTTAGCCACTGCAAAAATGGCTTTCTTTCCGGCAGCGATGACATGGGTTCACTTCAGATTCTTTCAGATGCATATTGTGTACATATCTAGCTTGCCTGCTTTTGCCAGTGCCCTGTTGCCTATATTTCCAACTTGGGTTGCTTTGTTACAGGCCGGATTACAGATGGCAGTTGAGGGATCGGTATTTGCAGGGCATTGTTTAGACTACAATTCTATCTTTGGATTATAAATTTATGGAGTTACTGAAATTTAGTGTGATGTGCCTGGACAAAATGCATATGTCACTGGCCTTAATATAATGTGCGGTATGGCCGTCTTTTATATCTGGCCTAAAGACTCTTTTATCTTTGAAAAGAGAGGTTTACAGTGGATGACGATAGGTGATTTCAATTAAAAGTTTTGTTTTAATTTATTGTGGTTAGAAAGTTTTAGTAACAATAGTCAATGTGATAGAGCAAATTACAAAGAGTAAAGTAGAATTATATAGGTCTCTTGGATGCTTGATTCAAGAAAGTGACATATCCAAGAGGTCATCAATTGAATCTTAATCATTCCCAATGAAGAGGTGAGTTAACTTAGTGTAATTGAAACATAGATGAAATTGACTAAATATAACTGGCAACTAACTACTGTCAATTAAAGATTGATGAGGTAGTGGTGGCACTTGTGTACCTCAAGTGAAGGTGTAGCTATGTCATTATTTCTTATATCCAAAGTAAACTTTATTAACTCAGCCCAATATTACACTTTGATAAAAACTATCTTAGACAAAGTATAATATTTACACCAACAATTTTTCCAATAATCCAAAATAACAATAGTATGCACACATGCAAAGTAAGAATAATATTTCATAATGGAACAAATTTGAAACATAAGTAATGACACATGGGCAGGAATGGTAAATGACATAAGTATGTAAACAAGGTTGTTTCAAAGGAGCAACCTTGAGTAAGAAGAAATGTAAACAATAAAAGAGAGATTTCTATGACAAATGCACTAGATTGAACTTTGTAGCTTCAATATATAGGTAACATTTTCCATGTATTCTTCGAAGGAAGGAAAATATTTATGTTGAATGCATTTTGCTTCCTTGGTGTAGGATGCCACCTACATTTCCCACTGGAAAATTACCTGACAGGAAGCTAAGAAAAAGCCTTTAAGAAAAACACTCAAAATTGAAAAAACATGGTGAATTCAGTCTCTTGAATACATAGCAAGTTCCGTAGGTAGGGTAATACATCACACCCTTGTGTCTTCCTTCTATCCTTTGCAATTTCATTGACTATTTCATAGAAGCCCATGAAGCATATTTTCATTTCCTTTGGCATGTGGTCCGGCAGTGATAGATCCCACCTGATGAAATAGCCAAGTTTGGCTTAGATGATTGCATTGAAGATTTCCATTAGTAGGAAAGCACGGAAAAGAGAATCAATTCAAACCTTTACACACAACAATGAGATGATAATTGTTTATCATATGCCTAATTTTATTCTTTTAAATTATCTTCAGTAGATCACAAAATGTTAACCAGAATGACCCACAATTTTTTTAAAAATAACTCCATAAATCAACCTTATTTGTTTGTTGTTTGAAACATTGGATAGCAAACAAGGACATGCAATTGTAATACAAAATAATGCAAGCTAACTTAAGTCTAGACTACTAGCATTATGGTGAGACCATTGTATATAAGCATATAGCAAACAATGTAAACCAAGTAGATGTTTACTCCAAAAGGACATGTAATAAGAAAAGATAGGGCAAATGAACTACTTGATAGAATGCCTCAAATAGATGTCCTCTCATGGAGGAAAATGATTGCATGATATGTACAAAATGCATTTGTTGAAAAGGCTTTAGAAACTTTCAAGAAAATACAATTGGCATGTGTAAAGTTGTAAATGCATTTGTTGAATAGTATTTTCTATGGGAAATTTAGGACCTCTAAACTATTGAGGTCAACTCTTGTAGGATGTATTCCTTGACATGACCAAATGCTATAGCCTCAAACAAGTTCAATACACATATTTTTCTCCAAATAGTTAAAAGCTTGAAGACTAGCTCTCTGTTTTGTCTATCTAAGCAAACCTTGTATATTAGCCATAAGAGAAATTCCAATTTGAATTTTTTGAAAAGCACTTGGTAGGGCAAAGAAACATAAATTTCATGATACTTACTGATGTTTGTTCCTAAATAACTCTACCATGCACAAAATTCCCCAAGGAATTTATAAAGGAATCGAAAATAGAGTGAATGCCCCTGGTTACAAAAGTGAACAAGTCAAAGAGCACTAGCAACAATGGCATCATTATTACAAAAAAACGCTATCACATTCTTATTAATGTTAGCACAATCACATACATAACTAATGTGAGAACTTTACAGCTCAATACAGTAATGGCATCCTAGTTTTAGAAAAGGAGGCCTCTTTACAATTTCCAAAAAGTTACCTTACACAATAGTAGGACTTAGGGCAATTGCCAACCAACAACTCGCAATTACCAAATACATGCACTTAAATTCTAATCACAATGGTAAACAACTATTCTTAATTACTAGACACATTCTTAGATTCTATTTACAATTCCGAACATAAAAGAGATGCTAAATGACACAGTCTATAGAAGACAATAACATACGAAATTTTTTCTGATAGATAACTGGGAGGGGAGGCCACTATTGCAGATCCAGGCTATGGCTCAAACTTGGGCCAGCATTGGGAAAGTCTGAGGTCTTTAACACTAGACCCAACTCACATGTCCCAATTAAGGACTTAATAACATTAAGATTGGGAAAAACATAAACCTATGATCAATTTAGATTAGGGCTTTAACTTCCCAACTGTCAGTGGTTCAATCACTTTGATCTTGGTGACAATTCCATTCTAGATGGGAGGCCTTTTGTGTAATTTATCATTACTCAATGGTGTGACTACCGAGCTACTGCGACAGAGAATGTATCTGGGGTTCAAGATTTTGAAATGAACTATTCTTTAACATAAGTACCAAATCCAAACTATCATTTACTGAAATACAAAGAAAAGCATGTTGTTCTCGACTTGACTAGGGCTTAAAGAAAAGTTTAATGCAGTGAAGTTCCTGCCAAAAAGTTATAGAATAGTTATGTTTTAATTTGTTGTGTTTGATAAGTTTTAGCAACAATGTTGATAAAACAAATAAATAATAGGTGCATGAAAAACAAGTTTTCCTCTAATGATAGACAGTTGATATTTATAACTATATTCAGACAGGATTAATATATACATAGAATGCCTAACTAGTTGTAATTTTGGTTCGAATGAAAGAGAAGCTAATGTACCATAATGGGCTATAGCATGAGTAGTGCTAATACATTTCCTCATAAACTAGAGGTTTAGAGAAAAACCAAATCGCTAAAGGAAGATGAAAAAAATAAAAACACAGTAAATCATTCATAACCTGATTAGAACACAACATTCATGATTCAAGCAACATCAAGTATTCAACTTCTTGGATACAATTGCTTGAGGAGTGGCCTGAATGTACACAACATCCATAGTCTAACCAGGAGCAAGAGACTTCAATCATTCAAGAAACGAGTACATGTTGGCATCTCTTTTGGAAAGACCCCATATAGGAGCATAAAGCCTTTCAATGTAGAGACTGAGTGTTGTAATTGTTTGATATTGAGATTTATTGGTTATCTTGAGGGAGTATCTGTAACAAGTTCTTTGATTTTCGCTCCAAGAATGTGTCATCTTTTGGTACATGGCTACTGAACTGTTAACTGAAGATTATAAACAATAAACAAAAAGTTAATAGATTTTTAGTTGATGATATCAGATTTGTACAATCTATATTGTTGATCATTATTGTTTTTTTGTTTAGATTGTGTGAGTTTTTGTCTAGAACATTGATGGTCATTCCAAATCCAGGAAGCCTAAAAGAGGTAGTTTCATTTTGAGAAAACCCTCACTTTTTCTAAATACTAATCCAATAATTAATCTTACAAGAGAAAATTAGGAAATAATATTGTAAATACAATTTTACCCATGTAGCACCTTTCCCTAGGTATCTTAAAGTATAGCAATTGAGCACTCCTTTAAGTTTGATGGGTTGACGATATAAAAATTTCTCTGTTTTATTTACATTTGTTTCCCTAGTTTGACTAAAGAGGAAGATTGTTGCACAACAATGAGTTAACTATAAATAAATTTCAAACAAAAGAACAACATTAAAATAAACAACCTTAAACTAAGTAATCATGATTCAATATAAGAGAAATGAAAATAGTTTCTTACACATCACTATGAGCATTGATATAATAATAAAAATTAACTAGATGCTATCAAATCTTAAATGATAGGTTAAATCTTATTTTGAAGAGCAAGCCAACATTTATCAATTGCTTAGTATTTATTCCGATTAAATTTAAAAGGTAAATTTCTTACTATGGTTTAATTTCCAACATTGATTTAAGGCTATCACTATATAAATAAAATCATTTGTTATCTTAGTTCATAGTCTAAAGATTACAAAAGCAACTTCATTTACTTATTCAAGTTCAACTCTAAAATTACTTAAAATCTTAGGTTTAAGAAAACTTATTGGCAAATATTTTTGAGTAAGGAATGTAATGACATACATATGAAATCTGTCTTTAATTTATCCTAGCTTGCCTCAGGTACCCAAGGTAAGGGATGCTGGGATGGGTTGCAGGGACACCCCTATAGTATCAAAAAATAAAAACAATCTTATTTAATTTTTTCTATACATACTAATTGTTTAATTAATAATACTAACTATATACTAGCATACCTATATTTTAAAAATATATGTAAAGTATGCCGAGAGATATCCTTCTTAAGGTGCCTATTTTTAATCAATTGAACGCTAACCCAAATTGAAGCTTAACCCAAACCATAAAGCTATTTGAACCCTAATTGTAACCCTATTTGAAGTTGGTTCGGATTACTGGCTCATAGACAAGGAAAAATTTCCTATAAGAGTGTCTTTTAAGTTTGAAAAAGTGTAGATGGAAAACCCAAACTTCGAAATGGTTGTCATTGACTCCTGGCTCACCCAAATAGTTGATCACCGCACTAAGATGTGCATGTTCAACATAAAGTTAAGATTAATAAAACTCAGACTGAAAGAGTGGAATATCCAAGTCTTTAGAAACCCTTTCAGAGAAAGGATTTGTTGGACTTAGGGAACACTAAGAGGGGGGGGGGGAATCAATGTTCAACAATTTTGACTTTCAATTTAGATCTTAAATCATTTTTAGCACATGAACAGAAACAAAGATGCAAGCACATAAAAAAAATGATCAAGACACTATAACACCAATATTTTTACATGGAAACCCTGTTAGGGGAAAAACCATGGTGGAGGTTAGTCCACAATTTTATACCTTGTTAAAAGTATAAACAAAAAGGGAATGCACTTGCATTCAAGCACACTACCTAGAGCTCACTGCTCAAAATAAGAAAGATTCACTTCCTTACAAAATGTTTGTGATTACAAAAAAAATGAACTGAGAAGATGACATCTACAAATTCCTAGATTCAGTTCCGGTGAAGCACATAAAATAGATTCTAAACCTTCTGTCCAATTCGCACTTCTACTCTGCTATGCTTTGTTATGCTACAACAACCCTTTTGTTGCACAAGCAAAAATTCACTCAATATATCTTCTAATGTATGCTCATACAACTGCTCTGAACTTTTTCACACACACACCTTCTTACAACATCATGCACACTCTTTCAAAAATGAATTACCGATCTCATGTATCTGCTAGCAAAGATTTTAATTACTTAGGTCGGCTTCAACAAAACATGAAATATTCTCCAACAGTCAAATCAAATCACAAATTAAAATTAATGCGCACCCACACAAGTCATTTAGACTACAACTAGGACCCAAATCAAAATTCCTAACACAAGAAATATTAAAACAACTACTCCTTATACATCTGCGACATGCTATATACACCAGGTCGGCCATAATGAGAAAATAAACAATAAATCATTCTATCGAAACTCTTAACTTGTACACTGATTGTTGAAACACCAAAAAGCTTACCAATAAGGTAACATACAAGCTTAGAAAGCTTTCCTGGGGGTCCACAACACAAAATGATGATCTAGTGAAGCATACAGATCGACTGGCTGACCGGATACCCTGTTCTTCATACTTTCTATCTGTAACACACTACCTACTACCATTTTTGCTGGTGTACATAGATCCTGATTTGCGTACTGAGATAATGACTTTAGTTGCCATCAATGACAACACTAGAAGCCATAAACAATCTCCCAAATCCATATGCCAACAATCTCCCCCTTTGGAATTGATGACAACACTCAATGAAAAATGACTAAGTGTCCAAACCAAAACTCATAAAAACATTGCTCCCCCTTTGGATGTCAAGGAATTTTTCATTACATTCTCTCCCCCTTTGACATCAATGACAAAAAAATTTCTACTCTCCCTCCTACGGCACTCTCCCCCCCTTTGTTGATGCAAAAAATGATCAAAATTTGAAGAATTGCAACTGCCACTCAAATCATAAGATTATTTTATACTTATCTTCCATCTTCGGAAGAAATTTCTTCCAAGCATCTACTAAAATCCCAATCATTATTATCAAACTATTTTCTTCTAATGTCCTATTGATCTTGACCTGGACAAGGCATTTAGGAATGGTAATGGCTTCTTCCAACTTTTCTCCTTTCTTCAGAGCTTCAATCATTTGCTCTAGTTTGCATTTGGTTTGATCCTTCACTTTCCAGAAGGTATCCATAAGAGTGTTTCTGGCAGAGTGAACCTTTGCATGCTAAACTTGTAACTCATGAATTTTCTTCTTAACTGCTCCATCCTGGTCCTGAAGCATACTATAATTTTGACGAATTCTGATTAACTCATTCTAAATTTTCTCCAACTTGTCCTTGTATTTTCTAACCACATGAGGCCACCTAAGACAATAATTGTAGATCTTATTTGCTGAGTCAATGTATTGTCTTAACACATTCATTTTCTTTTTCAGTGTGGTGAGAGATAGCCTAAACTGTGCCTTCATATGCAAGATTATTTCTTCTTCTTTCCTATTCAGAGGCACAAAGTCCATAGCCTCCTTGATACATTCAATTAATTCTTCTGGAAGTACATTATGGAAACTCTCCAATTTAATGTTATTGTCCACAAAGTATCTTCCTAGAGTGTCTTCAATGAAGTCTTGTTCATATGATGGTCCATTTAACCACATTTCAACAATCTTTTGCATTCCATCTTCTTCCTGAACAATCTGTTGTATTTTTGCTTTGAATAAAGAACCTTCTTCATCACTTTCTTCTGTTATTATCACATTCGGTTAAACTAGTTTCAGTTCATCTCTTGGTGTGTATTCATCAGAATCTTCATCGATTATATCCACAACCATCTGCTCTTTACCTTTTCCCTCAAATTTTGTTTACTTAGGTGCTAGGGGAGAATCATCAGCTAACTCTCTTGCTCTTTTCTGCTTTTTCTTTGTCTTTCTGGAAGAAGATCCAACTTCAACTGCTTTTACCGGGAGTGGAACACCACCTACTTCAAAATTTCCTAACAACTTTCTAATGAAGTTTTCATAGACTTGTTCACCATTTTCAAGAGTGTTGAAATGCTCAAATATTTGCTTACAAACTAGTATATTTTCCTTCCATACCACATTATCATTCTAAGGTAAGCAATTTTGAAAATACATCGTAATGCATATAACTAGGGTACCAAACCTAAAAGAGTGATCTATATCCTTCGTCAATTGCACATTTTTCATCAATTGATCCTTCAACAATCCACACAAATCAAAGTCTTCATCTTCCATTATCATTTTGTGCGTAATTTAGATTGCACCTACAGAGGTTGCTCCTTCCCTATTTCAGAAGAAATTTTTGTACGAAATTCCATATGCAATGTACCTTGCCAATTGATCTTTGATCATTGTAATTACCATAGCCCTCTGATCTCCATTTACACCAGTTAGGGCTTCGACTTCAACATTCTGAATTGACTTCTTTTTTGGGACAACTCCAATTTTGCATAAGCATGTCAGATTTCTATTACATCCTTTGAAATTTGATAGGGTTTATCCAAAATAAGGATGTCATCATCCAATCTATTCAAGATAAACCAAACCACTTATACATTGGAAAAATAAGGAAACTCATTCCAGATTTTCAAATTCTTATGTTTTGCACCTTCAAGCCACTTCAATTCACTGACTGACAAAAAATTTCTTACATCCCTGACCTTCTGACTACTATATTCATCCAAATTCACTATTCCTTTGATTTGCTTCATTTTTCCTTCCATATTGAACAAGGTTTTTCTTTCGAGCACATAATTA
>VDFB02125789.1:0-38282 GCA_007258455.2 Sequoia sempervirens
ATTTCACACATTGATGAAAGGTTGAAGCTATAGCTTGCATTGCATGTATCCATGGTCGCCCTAGGAGAATGTTGTATGGTAAATCGAGGTCCAAGACCTGACAGTTGGTTTGCATGATGGCGGGTCCAACCTGGACAGGAAGCTGAATGGTGCCTTGGGATACCCTTTCCTGGTCATCATATGCTCTTATTGTGATGCCTTTTCCTTTGTCAATTGAATCCTCTGAAATGTTCAAATTCTTTAGAAGCTTGAAGGAGCAAATATTTAAGCCTGCACCTCCATCCACCAAGACTCTCTTGACTTTCTTTTTATTTACGTACACCTCCAGATGAAGTGCACGGTTGTGAGATGGTTGTGTGGGGAAATCTTGTTCAGAAAATGTAAGAATGTTAGGTGTGGTGATACTTGCGACCATAGCTTGGAATTGTTCTGTATCTAGATCTGCGGGGACAGTAGATGACGCCAAAGCTTCTTCTAGAATCTTTTTGTGTGCAGATGAGATTTTGAGTAACTCCATGATGGAGATATGTGCAGGGGTTCTTTTCAATTGATCCAAGACATTATAGCCACTAGGGTGAGACCTTGGATTGGATGTGGAATTTCTGCTTGGTTGGGATGGTGCTGCAATGGTAACCTTTCCACCTCTTGTGGTGACTCCACAATCGGCTTGGGCCCCTTTGATGGTGATGACTCCACAAAACTCATCTAAACAAGCAACAACACCCTTGTATGTGTGGTTGACATTTTTATAAGCCCCTTTTCCTTTGTCTTGATCTTTGTTTCCTTTGTTACCATGATTCGGCATCGGATTCGTGTAAATCTTGAGATCTTTGTTTCCTGATGGTGCTTCCACATCTATGATTTTGTCATCTATGAGGTCTTGAATTAGATTTTTGAGCCTCATGCAGTTGTTTGTCGTGTGTCCCTTGAGTTTGTGGAAGTCGCAAAGATAATTTTCATTATACCATGGTAAGCGTAGATGGTTCTTACTGTTGTCTTCCCTGATTATCAATGTTGTTTGTGTTTTGGTTATGGGATGGTTGGACCACAGTATTGACTTGTCGATTGCTTTGATTGGTATTTTGGTGTTGTTGTTGTTGGGATGGTGGATTGTTCTTCCGTGGGGCACTAATGACAACTTTGGCGTCAACAACACCATCATTGGTTACATTACGATTCTTTGCCCATGTTCGTGGTTTGTCATGATAATTGGATGATGAGCGGCCTTCTTGATATGATGAAGTTTCTCCCTACGTGGCAAGGGCTTGTTCGATATTGAGCGCCCTAGGTATCAATTGGTCGTAAGTGGTGATGTTTTGCATTTTGAGGTGGAAGGCCAAGGGCCCATCAAGATTCGCAATGATAGTTCCCACTTGTTGTTCTTCAGGCATGGACCACTTGCTTTGATTAGCTTTGGATCGCCATCGTTGCAAGAAAGCACCGAATGATTCATTTTTCCCTTGTTTGAGAGATGATAATTCCTGTAAGCTAACCTCCATGGGAGTGTTGAAGGAATAATTATGTATGAAGGCATCCACGATTTCCTGGAATTTTTTGATTCCAGAAAGTCGAGAAAACCAATCAATAGCGTTTCCAGCCAAGCTTCTTGGGAATAATCTCATCAAGTACGTTTTGTCGTGAGCCACCTCCATGCAATGTACTTGAAATTCCCTGATGTGATCTTCAGGGTTACCCGTTCCGCGATATGTGTCAAATTTAGGGATCTCAAACCCTTTTGGGAATGGTTTCATTTCTACGCTCCTATCAAATGGATAAGGGCATAGGTTTTTTTGTGGTTTTGGTGTCTTTCCTGATTGAAGGTCAAGCACTTGTTGTGACAGAAATTTTATTTGTGCGGTGACATCCAATTGTGGATCAGGAGGTGGAATGAAGGTGTTTTGGGGGGGTGGAGTGGGTGTTTGAATGGGTGGAATGTTTGCTTGTTGTGCCATGTATGCTTTCAACAACGCTTGTTGTTGATCTTGTTGTTGTTGCGCTAATAGAGCTTGTTGTTGTGCTTGATGTTGTTGGTCCAACAATGCTTGTTGTTGGTCAGCTAGGGCTTGTTGGGCTGCTTCTTGTTGCTCTTGGTATTGCTCTAACGCTTTCTGATATGCGAGTTGTTGGGCTGCTTGGTGTTGTGCAAAGTACTGCGCTTGTGCTTGCACTCGTGCTTGGGCATCTTGGGCATCTTTTGCAGCTTGAGCAGCTTGTGCGGCTTGTGCAGCTTGTGCGGCTTGAGCAGCTTGTGCGGCTTGTGCAGCTTGTGCGGCTTGAGCAGCTTGTGCGGCTTGTGCGGCTTGTGCAGCTCGTTGTTGTTGTTGCAACAAAGCTTGGGCTTGTGCTGCTTGTTGTGCTTGTTGTTGTTGCAGCGATGTTTGAGCTTGATTTTGCTGTGAAGCTTGAGAAGCGTGCGTGGCTATAGGCGCTTGCCGAATTGTTTGATCTTGTTGGAGCAATTGTTGGTATGCTTTGAATGAAGCATTGTAATGGCTTACTTGGCTTGGTCGCAGTGGTGGTGGTGGTGGGATCGGAATTGTGTTGGAAGTTTGAGATGTGTTTAGAGCGATGGTGGGAGGTTGCGATGTAAGGGGTATGATGGGGGTAGTGGAAGTTTGAGGTATAGTGGATGTAGTGGTTGGAGTGAATGTGGTGATAGGTGCATTTGGGATGGGTGAAGTGATAGGAATGGTGGGACTAGGTGAAGTGGTAGGAATGGTAGAGATGAGCGAAATCGTGGGTATTTGAGAGACCGTATTTTGATTAGCTATCATGTGTTGGTTTGATGTGGATGGTGTGTTTGAAAGATGTGATGTCCCCCCTTGGTTGGATGAATTGATTTGGATGGGGCGATTTATGTTAGGGAAAGGTGGAAATTTAGGTAAAGGGGGGATCCCTAAACCAAAATATGGTGTTGACGTGGTGGGAGGTGTGAATGGTTTGAATGGTGGAAAATTTTCTTGTGCAAATGAAGAGACAAATCCATAAGGTCTCTCTATTTCGGATGAGCTTGCTTGTACCAAAGGTCTAGACACTTGCGTGTCAAGGGAAAATGATGAGGTGGTATGGTAAGGAACCTCAGATGTATCGATAAATCCAAGTGGGTTGTAAAGTGGATTTTGATGCGTGTTGAAGAGGGTATCATCCTCATTGATAGTAGGTTCTATGGTGGTAATGGAGGTGGTCAATTGTGGAAGGGTGTTTTGGTCATTTGGTACAAGAAGCTCATCCTCAATAGTGTTGAGAATTGATGGATTTATTTTAGCCATTGCGCGAAGAAACTTTTGTAGTTTTGGTTGTTTGGGCATCTCAAGAACTTCTTCCTCACTTAATTCTGTTGGTGTGATGTCTTCCACCAAGACCTCTTTTTGTGGATCGTGTGTAGTGATAGTGAGGTCTGGAAGTGGTGTGTTTTGGATTTCTGGAATGTTTTGGCTTAGATCACTTGTGGTTGATGTTTCTTGATTTAACTCCATGTTCCTCTTGTGTTGTGATCTTGTTTGAACCATAAAAGAGCAAACTAGGATGTGTAAAAGATCAAAGATGTGAAGATGAAAGGTGTATGATATATGGGTGAGAATGGAAGTTTTGAATTTGTATTGACAATCTTGATGTGATGCTAGGTACTTTGGGTTTGCTTTGATTGATGTTTGTTTGATGTTTAGACTTTGAATTCTATCTTTTGAATGTTGATGTTTGAGCAAGAGATATCCCCAAGATGTTTGAATGATGATCTAAAAAAGATAACTAATGCTCATAAAGGATAATTTGATTTAGAAGTGAGAATAGGATGTGTCTACTCACAAGTTAACCAAAAGATAATCCAAATTAGTGATGGGAGAAGGATGCATCTATCCACCATTAATTTGAACAAAGTGATAATTCAACTAAGCATGTGCAAAAGGATTCATTCACACACAATTGAGTTGAACAAGTTTGATGTTTGATGTTTGAAGAATTCAAAGTCTCATGTTTGAAAAGTTTTGATGTCTACCAAAGGAGCCTAGCATAGTTGTGTCAAGATTTTCTCAAAATGTTGGTGAGATGTTTTATGGTTGATGATGTTTTTGATGGATGAATGTTTGTTTTGATCTTAGAATGACCCTAGTTTAGACTTTTGCTTAACAAGACCAAGGTATTGAAGAACGTGTTATGCCCTAAGCAAGGTACCCAATCCCTTGAAACAATCTTGGATTTTGTGTGTAGTAAAATGAATATAAAGTGGGGTTGTCTCTTGAAGCATGTCTATAGAAATTAGCCAACAACTTTTCTCTAAAATCATATAACCTTTTGAGTCTTTGTTGATGTTGTTTTGGGCTAAGTTTCTTTTTCTTGGTTTTTTGTATCTTGATCTTGTGAGAAATCATTGAAAAGACATGTGTGGGGCTCAATTGCTTATCTTTGCTTTTAATGACTTCTTTTTACCAAATACACTTTCTTGATTATGTTTCAAACTAAAGATGTCCTATGTCAAAATTCCTTTTCTTCTCACAAAGTGTTGTGTGGGAGTTCCAAGAAATTGAGGCAAAGGGATTTCCTAGGTTAACCCTAGTTAGAGCAAATGACGATATAAATTCAAGTGATGAGAAACCTCTAAGGACATAATCCCAAGGGAAGGCAACAACACTTAAATTCGTCAAAAGGTATTTGCTCTATCAAAAGGGGTTTGAAATGTGCATGATCATGTTTAAGTGTTTGTTTGCAAAATGTTTGGAGCTCTGCTGTGTTTTCAAACCTAAGACAATTACAAGCCCTATGAATGGAAATAGACAATGTTTGTTGGAGTCCCCACTTGGACAAGTCAGCTCACGCCTACTTTTAGCGGATGGTTAGATCTTGACCCCATGGCTCCCCTCCACTGACACTCACTTATCTGAGTGACCAAGCATCAACACCATGAAACTCCCATGGCATGCTTTCATCTCTACTAAAAGCCGTAAAATTGGAAACCCGAGCGACGTTCTTGCACCAACAAAGCAGTTAAGGATTACAGAAAATTCTAACACATATAGGTTCTAGTAAGGACTTTCCGTTCGTAGGAGTTGACCCAACGTGGCAAGAGTCCCCTTTCGGATCCATCTTGTCGGAGCCAACCGCGTGATTATGGCGTTTAACCAAAATCCTCATTTATATCCCGGCTGGAAATACTCTTGGCTTTAGAGTGTTACGGGTTGAGTCGTCGCTTGGGTGAGTACTTTTTCCCCAAGGCAGGCCCTCTAAGATAAACAAAAGCGAGCAAAGACACAATCCGTAACTCGATCGATCTTTGATGGCACAAAGAACGAGAATGTACGCGAAAATGCCCCTACTCACACTCGCACAAGATTGTTCAATTTTTTAAGCCCAAAATGAAGTGTTTTAAAGCAATAAAATGTATTTTGAGAGTTTCTCTTGCACCCTAGATCGCACGAAGCGCAAGGGGAGAGGATACGCACTCAAAAGACAAAATAACACAATCAAGCACTTGTTCGTTTTAGCCTCAAAGCAATGATGACTTCATTTTAAGCACCAAAATCAAGTGTGAAGTTTGCCTTGTTCAATTTTAAACCAAAACGAAATCTAGTAAGTTTGTTCTAAGGTTCATTTTAAGCCCTTTGCAATGAAAATGAAATTGTTCGTTTTAGCCCCAATTGAAAACTAATGTTCTAAAACGAAAAGGAAAACAATTTCGTGTAGTGTTGATTAAACACTTAAAGTGTTAAAGAACACATTGTGTTTTCAAAAAAAAAAACATTTCCCTCCTTTCGTGAAGTAGTATTGATCAAAAATTCAAAGTGTTAAAAAACACAATGTGTTTTCAAACAAGAATCCTCCTCCTCTTTTGCTTTGCATCTTTTCGCCTTTGTTCGTTTGTACCTTCGCTTGTACCTTCGTTTGCTTTTGTACCTATCAATCAAAAGAACAAATCATGTGAGATTTTAAAAACATTAAATGTCTTTTGATTATTAACTCCAAACAATAGCATGATATAAAAAGAAAACCAATGATAATAAAAGAAATATTTAAAAGTGACTTTTTGCTTTGATAGTAATGTCATCGAAAAAAAATCACACTTGTTAGATCCATTTCTTCCCTTATCAATCAATCACAAAGAGTAAGTCTTTCACCATAAATTTCAAATTTAACTATGGTCACCAAGATGAGAAATGATTTATGATAGAAAACTTTAATAAATCATATCAATGGATTAACTTAAAAAGAACAACTCTTTCAAAGCATCATCTTAATCAAACATTGACCATTTCAAAATAACCCAACTTTTGTAAGTTCATAAATTTTGCATGTTTCAAAACGAAACTAATGGTGAAATATGATGGATCAATTTTGTTCCCGAAGCATCTTCACAACTATTGAATATATCTTCAAAAAAAAAACACATTTTTATAAAGCATATGTCCAATTGCAAAGTTAGCATTATTTGCTTAAATCTGTCACATCAAAATGTGAGGCAAGAGGTACGTGGCAGACTAAAATGTTTTCAGCGCAGTAGCTGCAAACTTGCTATGCATTTATAGATAGCTTCTCTCTTCTAATTTTGGTGGCGCTTCTTCTAAGATAATCCATACGCATTAATTCTTAGCAGACAGTTTTCCGTAGTAGGTGCAATCTGCAAGTTGTGACAGATTTTGGAGTCAGGGCACATGAAATATAAATCTATATTAATTCTCAATTGACTTCCATGCATTAACTCTCAGCAGACAGTTTCCAACAGTAGGCGCAATCTGCAAGTTGTGACAGATCTCGAAATCAAAGTATATGAAAAACAAATCAATATTAGGTACGCTGTTTTGAAGTTTTTGTCAGTCTCTTTCTGTTGTATTAAAAGCAAACATTGAACTCTTAAAGTTTTGATCATCAAATGCTCAAGCTGATTCCTTGCTACGCAAACCAATCTCATCAAAACACAACATGAATAAGTATCGATAGCTTCATTCATTCAATCAATCATACCTTCATTGAACGAACCAGCAATCATACCTTCATTCAAACGACCAAAATAATATCATCTATCTAGATACGATGAATCTGTCTTGTAGCGTGGCAGATGGCAGCAATATTCATTGGCAATAAATACTAAAGAGAGCCATGGAGATCCCGTTGTGCTAACAAACACTTAACTATCAGCAGGACAGATTTCTGCGGGGCTTCCTCCACGGTTAGCGAACTGCTCTATCAAAGTGGCATGGTAAGATGACTTTCTTGCAGAAGGCGTGATGATGACTGCCTTTCATCTGCTTATGGTGACAATCCCCGCTATAGGGATGGAGGATCTGGTCGAGAAAAATGACAGTCTGAAAACTGTGGTCAGTGGATGGTCTGAGTGCTACAACTGTAAAAAAAGAATAGATCACAATAAAATTTGTTGAGGTCTAAATTTCAGCACACAGAGATCGCTTGCTCAAACCCGAAAGCTTCTGGTTTTCAACAATAATGTGTTGAAGATGGTCGTTATGATCTCGACAAGCTTGGGCGACTTCATCATTAACGTGCACAAAGATGGTATTAACTGCAAAGTCACGAAAGAGTCAAAATGTGCGTAGGGATGGAAGAGATGGGCGCAGGAATGGAAGAGATGACATGACAGTGAGTGGGCAAAAGGCGCAATGTTAAGCCTCGGACGTTAGTGGCCAACTCTCGACACTTCAAACATCATAGGTTGAACTTGGCGCAGAAAGCAGGAGATAATGGTGGTCTATGACAAAGAACCCAGAGGACATTCCATTACTGTCGGGACTATCAAAGACTACTACAGATCTCACGCTGGATAGGTTTTGAACTTTAAGCAGATGTAATTAACAGGTGGAAAAACCAGAAAGTCCGTGGCTTCTAACTGACGCCAGTGTTGGATCTATTTTGCAGTTACACTTTAATAATAGAAACAACATTATACCGATACTGCCAGGAGAAGACTTCAAAACAACAGCTGCGAATAGAATAAACCCCAATACTTTGTCAATAGGACAAGACTTGTAAAAAAGAAAATTCTCAAAGTTAGTGCGCAACTTTTTTTTTCTTCAAGCAACAATACAGAGCACCTTTAGATAACATATATAATCCGAGAGGAGGCGTGTGAACTTGTTCATGAGAAAGCACAAACAAATGATATAACCATAAGCACTAAACTCAAGAAAGGTATCAACACTGCAGCAAAGATTTGGTTAGTATGAAGTGGAGTAAATGTGCCCAAAGCTGGAAGTCAATGTGTACAGCAAATAAACACTTTATAGCACGTATCCATTTATGACTTATGTTTTGAGCAGCAAACAAGGAATTTGTGGATAGCATTAGATGCTTTCTTAAGAAAATTTCCAGCTAAAGAAATTTGGGAGCCCTCCTTCTAGCGCCAAATGTGAGTACCTTTAAAAATCTGCAAACACTATGCTCAAACAAGGGTTAGTATCAACAAATCCTTCAAGAATACCCCTATGAAATATATTGCAAATGTTCCAAAATGCCACAAAAGATAAAAGAAAACCAAATGCATAATGAAAACATTCAACAAACTACCTATTCCATAGTTGGATTGGTGTCACTTGTGCTAGTGACCCTTTCCCAATCCTTGATAAAAGCTCAAATTGAAAATGCTATGAAGATGGTGGAGTGATGATGAACAAGATTAAATCTCAAGTGAAGAGAGTAACCTTGCATGAAATTGTGAAGATTGTGAAGGATTTGCTTGAGGATGATGCACCTATTTAAAGATTTTCAAAATGCCAAATGTTGAAGAGGGACCAATGTGGGATAAAAATCAAGCCAATGATAGAAGGACACTTGTCACCATGTGATTGATGGATGTGTGTGCAAGATTTGGGAAGAGTGCCCAAGAGGGGGAAAATTTGAATTCAAATTTTGCCATAAATGCTGAGAGGGGGACAAGGAAAAACAGCAATAAATGCCCTGTTTGACTTGTCATGTTGAGGGAAAATGAGTGTTTTAATAAATCAATAAAATTGATTTATTGTGCAAGTGGGATGGGATTAGCCTTAGATTAGGATTAGATTAATTTAATGATGATTATGCTGATTTAATGCTGATTAATTGATTTGACTTTTTGGACTTTGGAAAATGATCTAAGATTTGATTTAAATGGCTGTTTGATTTATTTAATTAAGTGGATAATGCAAGATGAAGGTTGAATGCTAAGATTTATTTGATAAATGAACTTATTTAATGAATGGATGAAAGTGATGAATTTTCCTAATGTAAGAGCTAATTTGACTGAATCCGATCGGATGCATAATGTGAATTTTGCATGTCTACAATATCCCCGGCTGGCCTATTTTTTACTGCCTCATAGGCGTGGTCCTGCACCAGATTTCCGTCATCATCCAATTGATCTGGGATTAACTTGACGTTGTATTGCCTAATTGCCTCCATAGGGAGCCTGGAGTACCTCTTCTTTCTCGCATCAAGGTCATCCTTGATATTGACCCAATAATCTTCCAAGTCATCTTTGTGCCTGTACTCCCTGGTGGCTTTCTTCTGCGCTTCTCCTGTTATATCAAAATTCATCCTTTTAGAATGGAAGGAGAAGCCATATGCTGCCAGTTCTTCCCCTGCAGTATGGGCTGATTGAATAGAGGGGCACATCTCCGCCACACCAATCCTGAGAGGGAAGTCTCCTCCGAAGCCTGTCTTGTGCTTCTCCCTCTTCACCACAGCATCAAATTCATAGATTTGTCTCACAACTTCCAATAGCACAATATGGTCAGTAGGATACCGGGGTAACCTGTAAGGGGCAACCGAGAATCCATCAATCCTGAGGTAGGTGAAGGTAGGGAACTGGATGAACCAGGCTCCATAGTTCTTTATTAGCCCTTTGGCTCCATCGGATAACCTCATGTGCTCAGCATTCTGGAGTGTCTGGGTAATATGCATCGTGAACACATCATTGGCCCTTCTATAATCTTTGTGCCCCAGATGCAACTCTGGATAAACCTCATAAATTATATTCTGTCCAATTGTTCCCCTCGGATTCAGACCTTTGTATGGGTAGGAGATGGCCAACACATACACTACATACGAGGACATGGTGAATTTGTTTGCCTCCAGGACATTCCTCAATTGTCTATCAATCTCGGCACTGATGAGTCCTGCCCAGTGATAGTTAGTCCCCTGCCCAATTTTGGTGATCACATGGACCATCCAACTCTCCAATACACCTGCACTTTTCAATCCGGCCACTCTGCTCAGAAGTGTGATGGCATCATATACATCTGACCTAAACTTAACCCTGTGCAGCTGCTTGGGCAACTTCGAATGATGGGATTTTTGCTTCTTTAGCCACGAATTAATCATCTGTTGAGCCCTGACCGGCTCATTCTCATAATAGGTCCTGGCAGTGTCAATATTCAAGGCACACACTGAAGGAAGATCCGGCATGCTGAAAGCTTGTGCAATAGAGGCTGGACTGAAGTTGGCCAAGACCCTTCCCTCAGTGCTAACCACCCGCTGTGTATCAAAATCATATTGTCTAGCACATTCCAAGATTAACGCGTAACACTGGACCGCCGGAGGGAAACCTGCCACATGCACCAATCCGGAGTTCATCATCCCTTGCCTCAAGGCTGACAAGTCCCTCTCTGCCGTTCTCTGCTTGAACTCCTCATATCGCCAGGCACCAACATTAGTGTCAGATACGTCAGCCCACACAGAAGACACTTTGCTTTCGGGGAGCTGGTTCTTCATGTCTAGTCTCAATCGTTCAGTCTCAGAAATGGACGATGCCCCTGCGCCACCCTTAGACTTTCCAGCAGCTGCCTTGCTTGATTCGGCCTGCACATCCAAAAATCATCATTAGTATTCAATTGTTGTTCATATTTCAATCCAAAAAGTTAGCACAAATCATATAAATCCATCAAAATCCACTACCAACTGCTAATCCTTTGAGATCCGGAGAAATAGGATAGTCCGGGAAAACCATGCAAACCGGGAAAATACCGTCGGGGCAGAATTTCGGAGAAATCTGACCCAGACGGATTCCTCTCGCCAAAGCATCATTAGTCAAATGGATCGTTAGTACGGATGAAAGATCAAAAGATAATCATGGAATTCACTCATTGGCAACAAGAAATAAACATTAAACAATCGTTCCATTAATCCTATCATTGAAACATTAAAAAGGACACCACCAGACAGGAAATCCAGAAAAATCCGGATGGAACGGATTTTCGTGGATAGCTTAGAATGTTCCGGCAATAACCCCAGTCCGCAGAATAAGCCCAAACCGGGAAAATACGGAAGCAGCGGAATTCTGCGACGACCTCGAAACCCGAAAAATGGTGAAACGCGACCCAAAATTCAAATGACCACGGGATCTTCCCTTCCTAAGTTCTGATGGTTTCGAAACTGACAATAATCAACAAAACTCAGGACGCAAAGGATTTCCGACCCTCAAAACTCTCAAAGGATGAATCCCTATATCAAAATAATGATGCCCTAATCTGAATAACCCGACCTCCGCCATTAAAACCAGAGCAAGCTTTAAGGTTTAAAGTATCAGCTAAAGATTTACCTAAAGCACTCGAATCTTCACAAGATGGGGAAGTCAACGTGATACAGAGACAAAATCGCTTAAGCAAAATGAAACCTTCGTTCTGGGCCGAACACCGAGGAAAACCCTAACTTCGCACAATAGCGAATTTCACACTAAAAAGCAAGCAATCTAACCCAGGACCCCGTCCAATGGATGCACACGCCATCTCATGGATAAATAGGGCTCATAGGGCACGTGAAACAGAGTTCCATAACAAAAGACGGGTCAAACCCCGACTCTACAAATATGAAATCAAAACCAATCAAGGGCCGACCCAAAACTAACAATATCCAATGCAGAAACCCTCAATCACCACGCAAGCAAACAGAAGGGCAATGATAACATACCATGGATCGATGTGGATGAAGTTCAGGCTTGAAAAGATGACCACACAGCAAACGAACATGTCCAAGCAATAAACACCCAGACACTGGCACCCAAACAATCCTCACGCAAACGAGTCAAGATCGATTCTCAAAGCTCAAATGGAATTTCGTAATCGCCAGAGCAAAACAAGGGAGCAATGAAATTAGAATGATGGTTGAAATACCCTAAATCCACCCTTATACCCATCTGAGCAAAGGTACCTCGACCATTAATGCGTGACAAGACATTTCTGACAAATCCGAGCAAGGCCAACACGGAATTTTGAAAAATCCCGGGATCTTGTGAACAGTTTCATGGAAATGCTGAAGGCAGAGTAAGGGAAGATCCCGAGGATTTTAGAAGGGCCGGGAAAATCCGCCCGGGGACAGGAAAATCTAGGAGTCGAGCCAAAACCAGTTCCCGGAGGAATCCAACTAAGGAGCGGACAACGAACCAGGGCCCGGGAAAATCCGCCGGAGCTGGAAAATCCCGAAACCAGGTGAAAACCCGGAGTTTGCTAAAAACTCAATTTCAATCAATTCAAGCCTCAGGGCAAGGTCAAGGCTAGCAAGACCAACATGTCAAAACCTTAAAATGATAAATCCAATGAAACCAAAGGTTAAAAGACATCTGAAAAGAGGGTCCCTACTCCAAGTGGGGCGTGTGTGCAAAAACTGCACAACAAGTAGGTTAAGGTGTGGAAAGGGAGGATGAGTTTAAAAAAAAAAACTCATTTTACTTAGTTTATTAGAAAATTGGCAAAAGATACAAAAATGGTACATTTTTGCAACTTTACCACATGATAACTTACATGTCTGACCAAGGGAGCATAACTGATTGAGGAACCTTATATAAGGTGTGCCTCGACCTAAGAGCAAGGTTGGAAGCATTGGTATTGTGGTGAAATTTTGTGAATTGAAAGAAAAACAATGTTTTTGTGTGTTATTTCGGATTTTTACTTCAAAGTAGAGCTTTCATGGATTGAAATTGTTATTGTGTTTTGTGTAGGATGTAGTTTAGTGATCTCTCAAGCTTTGGGTACCATCTATTAGTCTTCTTGATTCAATTTCAATCATTGTTTGTAAATAGTTTGCTTTCACCCTGTTGCTGGTCTGAACTAGGCAATTTTGAGAAAATGGAGATTTAGTTCACTTTCCCACCATACAAACTATACGGCCCTTTGGGAATAGTGACTAGACTCCATGTGTGTAAATATGGTAGGTTTTAGGGTTTGTAAGAGCACAGGATTTGTTGGAAAAGTCTTACCCTAGGCGAGCCAGGAAGGTGCCTAGCTTGGAAGACTTGAGTGCAAAGCACATAACTTGTAGGGGTGGTTGGTTTTTGTTGAATTTTCTTTTTGAGAAGGTAGATGTGAGTCTTGCCAAGACTTGGTATTCAAGAGGAAACTCCATCAGCCCATCTGGTGTGAGGAACACTTAGCAGATTGAAAGCAACCAGAAAAAAGGCTTAAAAACCCTAGTTTTTACCCAATTTCAAGTTGAGGCCTTGTATGATAGGTGAAGACTCAAGACCTCAAAAATATTTGAGAGGTGTTCTTATGAACCAAGAACCTCAAAGAATGAATGGGGTGTTCTTTGGAAAATTTAGAGTAATAACCAATTTTTCGGAGAAAGAGACCTAATTGGGGCTCCTAGGGCTAGTAGCCTTCTTAAGACATAAGAGAGGGTTTGGTGGAAGTGATGGAAAGATGGAGTTAGGAGGATCTTACAGAGCCATGATATGATGGAAAGAACCTATTAGAAACCTGTCCACACCCCTACAAAGTTGAATTCAAGGTTTGGAGTAGAATAGCCTTTAGGGTGGATTAAGGGCTAAGGAAGAGTTGGAGACATTGCACCAAGATTGTCTTGGTAGGCTAAATTGTGATGGTAGTGGGGTTGGCAAGAAAGACTAGGGGTACCTAAACATGAGAAGGGTCCTATAGGTTAAGGTGGTTAAGCAAAACACCAAGGAGGTCTTGCAAGCAAGACCTAGAGCAGGAATTTGTGATTAATTCCTCCAACCCCCTTCCTATCACTTCTATACAAAAGTAAGCCTCGAATTCATGTTTTGGGTATGAAGTGTTTACACCAAACCGAAATGATATGAAATATTAAAGAGTGCAAAGAAGTGTTTTACAAGCCATATCACTATGTTGGAGTGATCCACACAATGTTGTTTGGTCTCTTTAGTACCACCTCTAGTCTAGAGTTGATGCATGAAAGATTATATGTTTGTGGGGTCAACTTGACATGTTGTCTTGCTTGCACTAAGTGATTGGGAGTGTGTGTCAATTTTGAAGATATGTTCTATGGTAAATAGGTCCTAACTATCTCTTAGTTTGTGTCACATATGATTTCCTTCTATCGTGGATGTTTTTGGAGCCAATTTTTTGTGATTGTTGCATATCTTATGTTGTATGTTTTTAGCTGACAAGGAGAAAATTTGTGAAGCTTAAGGAGGATACAAATAGAAGATCAAATATTTTGAAAAGTATGTCATGGATGTGTGGCAAATATTTTGAGAAGGTAATGTGCAAATAAGAATCCACATAATTTCCTTTGATAATGAAATGTGGTAAGGATCAGTTTAGAGAGCTCAACAGTGAGTTTTTGTGAGACTGTGAATAAGCATGTACGAATATAAGTATGAGAATGTGTGATGAAGGTAGTGAGCCAAAGACAACAAAGTTTGTTGAGTAAATGTATGTGTGAGTGTACCAATGGCACTGAGCTAGAGGTAAGAAATTTTTTAAAGTATTACAGTTATATGTTGATTTTGTAAACCTTTGTTGTAAGTGAACATGTATTGTGTAGGGAGTTATAAAATTCCTTTGGTTGAAGCCATAAAATCTATTGTAAAATTATATTTTTATTTGTGAGGTTGGATTTGGATAGTAGTGGGAGAACTTCAAACACTTATGAACTACCAAGGGAATTGCATTCATAGCAACCAACCAGGGGATACCCAGTTTCACTTTGAAGAGCTCAGACCATGGGATAATGTCAAAAAGTGTATTTACAAATTTATGTTCAACTAAGAATGAAAAGGTGATGTAGTCTATGGGAGGTATGAAAATCCCATCATGTGTACGAATAGTGCTCCTATATTTGTCATACTCATCTTTATGTAAGAAGTTAATCAGTATAATCTCCTTAGTTATGATATTCACTCAACATGTAGAGTCAACAAGAACACCAATTATGGTGTTTCCATTGATTCATGTGGGGATGTATAAGAGAGAAGGTTCTCTGTTATAATTCATTGACAAGTCCTACGAGGTGAAAGTTATAGCAGGAGATCCACTTGCAGGTTGTGCAGATGGGATGTGTAGATGTAAGAAGAGGTCATTTCCTCACACACTAATAGAATGTTCATAGAGCCCCCAAGGGTTTCACAACTAAATAGTGACCCACTTGAGGTTTCATTATGTGATTCTTACGAAACCTTCCAGCTATGCCACTAGGGGTCGTAGGTTGGTTTGCAAGGCTAAGTGCCTTAGAACACTCACACCCACAACACTCCTAGGTTATGACAAAAGGGTCTTTTAGTACTGCTAAATGGAACCAAAATGGTTCACGTTAGGTTCACCAAAATATAGAGGAGGGGTACCAACCACACCAAGGCTCCAGGTCATGGAGAACCTAGAATGAAAGGTTTCCCTAGTCTACCTTAGGTTGGTTAGGTATTTTAGGTCAAGGAATAAGAATGAAGAGCACTCTCAAGTACTTTTGTCACTCTAGTAACCCAAGTGTTTTGATGGTGCTAAATGAGTAGGATTTTGGAACCTAAATTGTACCTTAGATAGCTCTTTTATAAAGGATAACACCGTGGGTTAGGGATGACAGCATGGCAAGCTAGCATCTCACTAGGGCACTAGTTTCTGTATGGATAGAAAGTGTAAAAGTATAATAAAAGGTACAAAAACCTACTAATGAATTAGCAGTTGAGATCTAGAATACTAATTGAAATGATAACTAATAGAATAACTAAAACGAATAGAAAGATGATATAGAAGATGAAAATGATGAAGGTGGTGAAGATTGACTCATGAGGAGTCTAGTTCACTAGGAAGCTCCACACCAACACATGACTACACACAATTGAGAGAGGAAAAAATGTTGGGGTTGTATACAGGTTTGCGGCAGTGAAGAGTGCTTTACCATGGAGTTCCCTAGGGAATGCATACATGGTTTAGGCATGTTAATCTCAAAAAATTTTCCCTCACCCACCAAGTGGATTTTGACTTGTACCTATGCCCCATCTAGTGAGGTACAAATCAAATGGATATGTCAGAGAAGAAAGAAGATTGAAGGCATTGCTGCAATAATGGGTTACACTTTTTTGGGCATCTTGATTTTTGTTGAAATAACATATTGTTAGAAAATATAATGATTTAAGCTTTGAAAGGTTTCATTTAAAATATTTTAATTGAAGAAGTTTTGATCAAACCCTCTTAGATAGAACCCCACTAGTTTTAAACCATACCTATAATGGATTCTCCTCTACACCTATCAAAATGTTGATAAAAAACCACTTTTGATTTATCTTTTGGGGGACCAAATGAATTCATTTAAAATTTATATTTTGTAAGTATGTAGTCCTTATTGTAAGCTTCCCAAAAAGTATAATTTTAAATATATTTAATTTGATTAATGGGCATGTGTAGGATCATCATGGAAAAAAGGGCCTTAAGTGGCAAAAATTTAGAAAAATCGAGTTAGGCAACTTGGCGTAAAATTTGAATAAGTTATCTATATTATTTCAAAAATATGTAAGAATATAATTTGTAGCAAATTGAATGTAGTTTCTAAACTACTAGGTTTATTTAAAAAATAAAAAATCTATTTGGTGAAAATTTGAAATTTTAGTCTGATGTACTTAAATTTAGGGGAAAAAAATAAGAAAGTAGTGTGTAATGACCACCTAACCACAATAAAATGATAATATTGTTTTATAATATTTTATAATAAGTAGCTAGGACTCATGTCTAGATGTGATGCATATTTTTTTGTAATTTTTTTTCCAAGTAAATAATTAATTATGATTTTTTTATTACAACTTTAAAAAAATATAAAAACCCATATGTCTGACCACCTTAACTTGGTCAAAACTTTATGAAATTCATTTTTTCTTTTTTTAATCCTATAGTATGTGAAGCATAGAATGTGATGCATGTTTTGGATTCCAAAAATGTGACACCGTTTGAAAGCTATAGATATTTTTCAATCAGCCTATCACTTAGGACTTTAGTCATAATTCAAATAGAAAATGAATAATAATTATTTATTAAATTCAAAGTAAATCATAATCTATATTGGTCGAAAGTTGATAATCTCCTTTAAAAACCATTTTCATTTCATCAATTTTGGGTTAAAATAAAGTTTTCAGCCACATACCCTACAAATACCCATCATATCGCCACTTTTTGGCCCATCATGATCCTGCACATACCCTATTATATTTATTTTTTATTTCTTGTGAATGTAGGTTTTTCATTAAAAATTAAGTTCTTTGTTCTGCACATGTGGAAAAATAGTAGATTACCAATTTTTTTTTTTGAAAAATATCTATGCTCTTGGTATTGATGTCCTTGATCCAAAAGAAAAAATAATTTTGATATGTACAAAAAAGTTATGTGTTATACATTAAATCTATGTCTAGATTGTAATTGGTTTGAATTCAAAACTTAATTAAGAAAAATATATTTGAAATAAAACACTATGAAACAAAATGAAGGAGCTACATATCGTAGTTACAAATCTAAATTCCAAGAAATTAGAATTTTATCCTTCATATCAAAAAGTTGTGTTATACAGTAAACATCACTGTTTAAAAATGTTGTTTACTATTAAAAACTAGTTATCAAAAGAGATGGAAAAATAAATATAATTTGATTCCAAAAATTTATATATATATATATATATATATATTCACAAATCACTAGTTTGCATCAACTTCAAACTCCTCATGTTTTAGCAGCTATAGGTGTCCAAAAGTGAAGATTTAGTTAAAAAGTTTAGTTCAATGTCAAATTTGACCAAAAAGTGTAACCCACTATTGTAGGATCACCCTTGAGGGAATGAAATAAATTCTAGTTGCTATACTTCACTCATAAAATAATTGAAGTAGAGCATAGAGCAATAAGCCTTCCATGGGTGGGGGGTTGTCAAGCGGGAGATGGCTCAATTATTGATGAAAAATTCAAGACAAATAGCTTAGGAATCCTTGTAGGGATTGATCATTGGTGAAACTCCATGATTACGCACATGTGATTCAAAATAGTAGCGGGATGGATGACCTCCTAAGAAGTCCAAATTCTTCACCACTATAAGCATCACTTAGATATAATGATTGTTAAGTGGACCATTCATCATCATGAGAGGGAAGTTATTTGTCCATTCTCCAAGTCACCCAATCATTTCAAAGTGCACTATTTTGATGTAGTCCCTTAAGATCCCTAGAGAAAAAAACTACCAAACTATGACAAAGTGGTTCTTAGAGCTTGTAGCACCTAATAATGTTTTTTCTCCACATACAAGTCCATAGGGAATCCTTCCACATAAAACTCTTAGTTTTGGTCAACTCAACACCATTTGGCCATGACAAATTATAATTAAAACTTAAAAAATGTATCAATAGAGAGCAATGCAAATTTTGTAATATGCATATTTTTTTGTTTCATGCATCCTAGACCAAAACTGACTACACCAACATGTCCAAGTGGGCAAGTAAATGGTAGGTAAGGGCTCTAGTTTTTCTCGAAGTCACCAAGTATTTCAAAGTGCAATATTCCAATTTTGTCTTTTAAAATCCCTAAGAGCAAAAAATTGCAAAACTATGATGGAGTGGTTATGAGAGCTTGTGGCTAGCAATATTCATCTACAAGTAAAGTCCATATAGAATCCCTCCACATAAACCTCTCTCATTTTTTTTCAACTCAACATCATTTGGCCATGCCATCATTGAATGAAAACTTACAAAAACTATTTTTAGTGAGTAGTGCAAATTTGGAAAGAAGCATTATTTTTTTGTGCTTCTTGGACCAAAAAAAAAAAATGCCAACACATCTAAGTAGGTAGGTAGATGGTAGAAAATGGATTAGTTCGTTCTCCAAGTTACTTGATCATTTCAGAGTTAACCATTCTAATGTAGTCTCTTAAGAGCCCTAAGAGAAAAAAATGGAAAACTATGTCAAAGTGGCTCTCGGAGCTCCTGGCACCTAAAAATGCTTCAACCACATGTACAAGTCCATATGGAATCCCTCCATATAAACATCTCATTTTTGGTCAACTCAACAACTTTTGGCCATGCCAACATAGAATGCAAACTTGTTGAAAGTGTTAGTAGAGAGCAAGGCAAATTTGGAAATAAGCATATTTTTGTTTCATGCATTCTAGACCAAAACAACTTGTTTGAAAACATTCAAGTGGACAGGTAAATGGTAGGGAAGGGATTTTTTCATTCTCCAAGTCACTTGATAATTTCAAAATGCTCTATTATGATGTATCTTAAGAGCCCTAAGAGAAAAAATACTACCAAACTATGATGGAGTGGTTCTCAAAGTTTGTGGCACCTAAAAAGTTTTTTTGCATTTACAAGTCGATATGGAATCCCTCCACATAAACCTCTCTCATTTTTGGTCAAATGAACACCATTTGGCAATTCCATCATTGAGTGGAAACTTGAAAAAAGTGTTAGCAGAGAGCAGTGCAAATTTGGAAAGAAGCATTTTTTTTTGTGTTTCCTGGACCAAAACTGACTGTGCCAACACATCCAAGTGGGTAGGTAAATGGTACATAAGGGATCTATTCATTCTTCAAGTCACTCAATTATTTTGGAGTACACAATTCAAATGTATTCTCTTAAGATCCCTAAGAGAAAAAAATTACCAAACAATGATGGAGTGGTTCTCGGAGCTCTTGGAGCCTAACAATATTTTTTCTACATGTATAAGTCTATACGGATTCCCTCCACATTAACATATCTCATTTTTGGTCAACTAAACACCATTTGACCATGCCAAGTTAGATTACAAAATCACAAAAAGTATCAATAGAGAGGAGTACAAATTTAGAAAGAAGCATGTTTTTTTTTGCTTCTTGGACCAAAACCAATTACACCAACACATCCAAGTGGGAAGCTAAATTCTAGGGAAGGGATATGTTTGTTCTCCATGTCACCCAATCAAATCAAAGTGTATTGCTTCGACATAGTCTCTTACTAGCCTTTTGAGCATACACATGATATACTTACACATGAATAGGAATACACTTGACATTCATGAAAATACATACATACACATGATATTAAACTTGGCATTCATGGCCATAAATACATACACATGATATTATGCTTGATATTCATAAACACAGATACATACATACATCATGAAATTTTTAGCTTACACATAAAACATCACATCCATAATACCAATATAGCTAATAATATGTATATCATATTTTCCATGTCCTCATGTAAAATTACATCAAGTGACCACCCTAAGGTGTACAAATTGTATGCATATCATATTTCCCTCTCTATTTCTACATGCCATTTTCATCTCTACCACCCTAAAGTGTACAAATTTTATGCATATTATATTTCCCTCTCTATGGATACATGTCATTCTCATCTCTACTAGCCAAAGGATCCCTATTGTTTTCCTTGGAGATGTAAGGAGGCTATTTCTTGACACACTAATAGAAATTTCATAGAGCCCCCAAGGGTTTCACAACTAGACAATGGCCCACTAGAGGTTTCATTTTGTGATGCTTACATAACCTTATAGCTATTCCACTAAGGGTCGTAGGTTGGGTTACAAGGCTAAGAGCCTCACAACACTCACACCCACAACACTCCTAGGTTACGAGGAAAGGGTCATTCAACACTACTAAATAGAACAAAAATGGTTCACGTTAGGTTCACCAAAATGTAGAGGGGGACCAACCTCACCAAGGCTCCAGGTCATGGAGAGCCGAGAGTAGAAGGATTCCCTAGTCTACCTCAGGTTGGATAAGTATTTTAGGTCAAGGATAGAGAATGAAGAGCACTCTCATGCTTTTGTCACTCTACTAATCTAAGTGTTTTGATGGTGCTAAATGAGTAGGCTTTTGGAACCCAAACTATACCTCAAATAACTCTTTTCCAAAGGATAACAACATGGGTTAGAGATGACAACATGACACAATTAGCATATCCCTAGGGTGCTAGTCTTGATCGACAGGGCATGTAAAAAGTATGGTGCTAGGGATTCCCTAGTCTACCTCAGGTTGGATAAGTATTTTAGGTCAAGGATAGAGAATGAAGAGCACTCTCATGCTTTTGTCACTCTACTAATCTAAGTGTTTTGATGGTGCTAAATGAGTAGGCTTTTGGAACCCAAACTATACCTCAAATAACTCTTTTCCAAAGGATAACAACATGGGTTAGAGATGACAACATGACACATTAGCATATCACTAGGGTGCTAGTCTTTGTATGACCAGACAGTGTAAAAGTACAATAAAAGGTACAAAAATCAACTAACGACTTACCGGTTGAGGTCTAAAATACTAACTGAAATGATAACTAACATAATGACTAAAATAATGAGAAAGATGGTATTGAAGATCAAAAGGATGAAGGTGATAAATATTGACTCATGAGGAGTATAGTTCACTAGCAAGCTCCACACCAACATGTACCTACACATAGCTGAGAGAGGAAAAATGTTGGGGTTGTATAGGGGTTTTCCATAGTGAAGAGTGTTTACCATGGAGTTCCCTAGGGAATGCATACATGGGTTAGGCATGTTAATCTCAATTTTTTTTCCCTCACCCACTAGGTGGATTTGTACTTGTTCCTAGGCCCCATCCAATGAGGTAGGAATCAAATGGATATGCCAAAGAAGAAAGAAGATTGAGGATATTGCCAAAATAATGGGTTACACTTTTTTGGACATCCTAATTTTTGCTGAAATCACATATTTTTAGAAAATATAATGATTTAAGCCTTGAAATGTTTCATTTAAAATATATTAATTGAATATTTTTTGATCAAACCCCCTTAGATAGAACCCCACTAGTTTTAAACCATACCTATAATGGAGTCTCCTCTACACCTATCAAAATGTTAATAAAAAACTACTTTTGATTTATGTTTTGGGGAACCAAATGAATTCATTGAAAATTTATGTTTTGTACATATGTAGTCCTTATTATGAGCTTCCCAAAAAGTATAATTTTAAATATATTTAATTTAATTATTATATTTATTTTTTATTTCTTGTGAATGTAGGTTTTTCACTAAAAATCAAGTCCTTTGTCCTGCACATGTGGAAAAATAGTATATTACCAAAAAATGTTATGAAAAATATCTATGTTCTTGGTATTGATGTCCTTGATCCAAAAAAAGAATTTTGATACATACAAAAAAAGTTGTGTTATACATTAAATCTATGTCTAAATTGTAATTGTTTTGAATTCAAAAGTTAATTAAGAAAAAAATATTCAATAAAACACTATGAAACAAAATGAAGGAGCTACATATCATAGTTACAAATCTAAATTAGAATTTTATCCTACATAGATAAAAGTTATGTGTTATACAATAAACATCACTCTTTAAAAATATTGTTTACTATTAAAAACTAGTTATTGAAGGAGATGAAAAGAGAAATGCAATTTGATTCCATATATATATATATATATATATAATTTCATAAATCACTAGTTTGCATCAACTTCAAATTCCTCATGTTTTAGTAGCTATAGGTGTCCAAAAGTGAAGATTTAGTTAAAAAAGTTTAGTTCAATGTCAAATTTGACCAAAAAGCATAACCCTCTGTTGTAGGATCACCCTTGAGGGAATGAAATAAATTCTAGTTTCTATACTTCATTTAAAAAGTAATTGAAGTAGAGAATAAAACATTAAGCCTTCCATGGGTGGGTGGGTTGTCAAGTGGGATATGGTTCAATTATTGATGAAAAATTTAAGACAAATAGCTTAGGAATCTTTGTAGGGATTGATCTTGGGGGAAACTCCATGATTAAGCACATGTGATTCAAAATAGTAGTGGTATGGATGACCTCCTAAGAATTCTAAATGCTTCACCCCTATAAGCATCACTTAGATGTAATGATTGTTAATTGGAACATTCATAATCATGCGAGGGAAGTGCTTTGTCCATTCTCGAAGTCACCCAATCATTTCAAAGTGCACTATTTTGATGTAGTCCCTTAAGATCCCTAGAGAAAAAAGCTACCAAACTATGATAGAGTAGTTCTTCGAGCTTGTGGCACTTAACAATGTTTTTTCTCCATGTACAAGTCAATAGGGAATCCCTCCACATAAAAATATCATTTTTGGTCAGCTCAACACCATTTGGCCATGACAACTTAGAATTCAAACTTAAAAATTTAAGTATCAGTAGAGAGTAATGCAAATGTAGTAATAAGCATATTTTTTTTGTTTCGTGCATCTTAGACCAAAATTGACTACACCAACATGTCCAAGTGGGAAAGTAAGTGGTAGGTAAGGGCTATGTTTGTTCTCTACATCACCAATTATTTCAAAGTGTACTATTCCAATGTAGTCTTTTAAAACCCCTAAGAGCAAAAACTACAAAACTATGATGGATTGCATCTTAGAGCTTGTGGCACCTAACAGTGTTTCATCTACATGAAAAATTCAATATGGAATCCCTCCACATAAACCTATCATTTTTTGTCAACTCAACTTCGTTTGGCCATGCCGTCACTGAATGGAAACTTCCAAAAAGTATTTGTAGGGAGCAATGAAAATTTGGAAAGAAGCATTTTTTTTTTGTGCTTCTTAGACCAAAAAAAAAGTTCCAACACATCTAAGTAGGTAGGTAGATGGTATAAAATGGATTGGTTTGTTCTCCAAGTCACTTGATCATTTTAGAGTTCATTATTCTAACATAGTCTCTTAAGAGCCCTAAGAGAAAAAAATGGAAAAATATGGCAAAGTGGTTCTCAGAGCTTGCAGAACCTAATAATGTTTCAACCACATGTACAAGTCCATATGGAATACCTCCACATAAACCTCTCATTTTTGGTCAACTCAACATTGTTTGGCCATGCCAACTTAGAATGCAAACTTGCAAAAAGTGTCAGTAGAGAGAAGTGGAAATTTGGAAATAAGAATATTTTTGTTTCATGCATCCTAGACCAAGACCAACTATTCCAAAATGTCCAAGTGGGTAGGTAAATGGTAGCGAAGGGATTTTTTCATTCTCCAATTCACTTGATAATTTCAAAATGCTTTATTCAGATGTGGTCTCTTAAGAGCCCTAAGAGAAAAAAATGCCAAACTATGATGGAGTGGTTCTCAAAGTTCATGGTACCTAATTTTTTTTTTCATGTACAAGTCCATATGACATCCCTCCACATAAAACTCTCTCATTTTTGGTCAAATCAACACCATTTGGCCATTCCATCATTGAATGGAAACTTGAAAAAAGTGTTAGTAGAGAGCAGTGCAAATTTGGAAAGAAGCATTTTTTGTTTTGTGTTTCTTGGACGAAAACTAATGGTTTCAACACATCCAAGTGAGTAAGTAAATGGTATGGAAAGGCTTTGTTCATTCTCCAAGTTACTTGATCATTTTAGAGTACACTATTCAGATGGAGCTCTTAAGATCCCTAAGAGAAAAAAACTACCAAACTATGATGGAGTGGTTCTCAGAGCTCGTCAAACCTTACAATATTTTGTCTACATGTAAGTATATATGGAATCCCTCCACATTAACACCTCTTAGTTTTTGTCAATTGAACACCATTTGACCATGCCAATTTCGATTACAAACTCACAAAAGGTATTAGTAGAGAGTAGTGCAAATTTAGAATGAAGCATGTTTTTCATTTTTTTCTTCTTGGACCAAAACCAATTGCACCAACACATCCAAGTGGGTAGTGAAATGCTAGGGAAGGGATATGTTCATTCTCTAAGTCACCCAATCAAATCAAATTTTTCTATTTCAACATAGTCTCTTATGAGCCTTTTGAGTATACATATGATATACTTACACACGAACAAGAATACACTTAACATTCATGAAAATACATGCATACACATGGTATTAAACTTGGCATTCATGAACATATATACATACACTTGATATTATGCTTGGTATTCATAAACATAGATACATACATACATCATGAATTTTTTTACCTATGACCATCCAAATCTAATAAATGTAGTTACATACCATGTGTATTGTTAGCATACACATAAAAAATAACATCCATAATGTCAATATAACTAATAATATGTATATCATATTTTCCATGTCCTCATGTACAATTACATCAAGTGACCACCCTAAGGTATAAATTTTTTTATGAATATCATATTTCCCTCTCTATGTGTACATGCCATTCTCATCTCTACCACCCTAAAGTGTACAAATTTTATGCATATTATATTTCCCTCTCTACATGGATACATGTCATTCTCATCTCTACTAGCCAAAGGTGATCCCTATTGTTTTCCTTGTAGAAGCCACTCATCCTCGCTCACTTATCCAAAAAACAAATAGACTTGCATACAAATATAGAAAAATTGTTGTACATAAGCAACATGAACTTTAAACTAAATATGATGCAAGATTAAGAATCACTACTTATAATTCTATTGTAGATGTCACCTTAAGAATTATATGGTGATTTATTGTCATCGTAACCTCATCATGCTTCAAACTTGAGTGTATTGGACCTACATATAAAGATACACAAATTGTTGAGCATACGCAATAGGAACTAGACATTTTTAAATGAACATTCTTTGGAACCAAATGTGATGCAAGAGCATATAGGGTGTTAGAGAAATCTTGTATCAACCAAAAATAATTGTGTTGTTCTTTCAGAATAAGGGCTAAGTTGGCTAGAGTTTGCTGAGCAGAAGAAGTGAATTATGTCTTGAAGATGTGCAGAAGTTTCAGACTTTGGGTTGGTGGCTTACTTCATGATGTGAATAGGAAAATAGATGCATTCAGTGATAAGGCTTACTTAAATTGTGCAGGAATGTATGAAGCATGGTGAAAATCGGACACCTGAAAAGAATGGAAGTTAGAAAGGATGATTTCAGGCTTTGTGAGTTGGGGATAGGCCTTATACATTACCCCAAAAATGGTAGACAATATGAAGGAGGAGCAAACTCTAACTCCCAACAATCTGTGTTTCAGAAAATTAGTTCATTGGTGGGATATGGGGATTTCGAAGAGACATGGTTTTTGGTCTCTCTGACATGGTGATAGTGAAGGTGATGGTGGTGAATGGTTGTGAAAGTTCTCATTGAAGGAGATGTATATATTAGTAGGATGAGTTGATGAGTCCCTTCGAAGGAGCGATACGGTACATCGAGGCATTGACAGGATTACAAGTCCCTTCAATATTCCGAATTGAAGAGAAGGGAATGTATCGACAAGATGTCTTATGGAGCCCGTTTGACATTCTAATGGCATCAAATAAGGGCTTTTTGGTGAGAGTTATGTTTGAGTCTCTTTGATGACCCGATGGGAACTAAATCAGTGGGACTTTTGTATTTTGGGGAGAGTCGCTTTGGTCTCCCCTTGAAACAATGATGATATGGCATAGACTTTTGTGGGATCCAATAGGAAGGAGATGATGACATGGACAGATAGATGGAAAAATGCAATATAGGTCAATATCGGTGTGACATTGAATTATCTTAGTTCGATAAGTTGTAGTGTCATTGATATTTTGAAGAGAGGTAGCTAAGGCATGAAGAAGGTGATCAATTGTGTGTTTGAAAAGATAGAGTAGACAATGAGGAAATCATTCCTAATTGCTGGTTGGGCGATGGAGGCAATACTAAGGCAAGGTGAGTAAAATAATTAAATGAAGATTAGATTACAAAAAACCCTAAATGACTGATGTGGTTATAGTGAAAGAATATTTATCACTAGGGAAAAGGATATACACCCATCAAAAAGGGGGGAGTAGGCGGTAGGAGAGAAGCAGGGGCTTGGTTGTAAGGAATTGACTGTAAGGTCATGTGATCCTAGAGTAGAGTTTGGCTTGAATTTTTAGATTTGCAAATAATGTACCCAGGAATCCCATATGATGGCAATCTAATGTTGTAATGTCATTTCCATTAAAAAAAGAAAATATTTTCTTTTCCCTTTCATTTTATTGTGCAAACCTATGTTGTTGCTATGAGTTTGAGCTTGTAAGAGGAGTACCCTTTGTCAGCGGTGTTAGAGCCAGAAGATCTTGAGAGTGCAGAGTATGCACTAGGACTTGTGGTTGAAGAGTGGTGATTAGTCACGCAGTGAAGCTAAAAGAGAGAGTTGTGGAAAGCATGTTTGTTGCAGGCATGAAAGAGGGTATGTGACTACTATTCTCTAGTAGAGATAAAGCTAGGTAGAAGGTGGAGTTCCTCCACTAAGAGAGGGTGGCAAGAGGAAGCATCTTCCAAAATATTTGTTTCTTACAGAGGATAGTTGTGTGAGTGAGATATTGTTGCAAGGATTACTTGTAACTACAGAGGGTTTGAAGCTTTTTGTTAAAGCATTAAGAGTGTGTGGATTTGCAATAACATCTGAGTCAAATGTGAGGCAATTCACACTTGTAAAAAAAACCCGAGGGTTGAGGATTTGTGTTGTTACAACTTTCAGAGGCTTGGAAAATGGAAAAGAGAAAGGGAAAATAAAATTGTGTCACTAGATGGGTTTTGAGGATTTCCAGATTAGAGGAAATCGTGAGAGATTTATGAAGATCAGAGAAAAAGAATGGATAGAGATACAACAACAAATAAAAGAATTAGAAGATAATATTAGGAAACAAAATAAGACAAGAGATTAAGGTAATTTTATTGTCTTTCTAATAATTTTTTGACAGCAGGATAGGAATAGGATGCACTAGAGTGACATACATGTGACACTGAGGGAGAGTATGAGTATGAAAAGGTTGAGGAACCTGAGCTTGAAGTTGTGGGATGTCTATTGAAAGATATGAATGTTGAAGATATAGAGGTTGTGGAAACCATAGAAAGATGGAGAGAAATGGAGGACCTTGAAGGACAGGAAACCCAAGTAGTACTAGTTAAAGAAAAGGTGAAACTTGCATCTTATGAATGCATAGAAAATTTTGGTTTGCATACATGTGAATAATATGAATGGAATGGCTAGGTGTGGAAAGGTTGAATATTTTTTAGATTTTGGTGAGGTTAAGACCAAATCTAGTTTGTATTGGAATGACATGAAGAGTGATAATGAAGGAAGAATTGTAGTAGTGAAAGTTGTAATAGAAGGTGATGAGGTGCACCCAAATTTTGGTATATGTTGAACAATGAGGATCAACATGTAATAATGGACAAAGTTGATGCAACAAAAGATCAACTTGAGGATGTTGAGATTAAGGAACAGGAGGGGAAGTGTGTAACTATAATATGTCATTCTAAGGGCATACAAACATAGGAATATTATGTTGAAGACAAGAAAGAAGTTGTTGAAGTGTGGACTACACCCAAGACAGTTATAGTGAAGATTTCGTTAGAGGAGAAAGAGGGAGAAAAGGATGAGTCCTTTGATTATACTACTAACACTGATGTGAATGCATAGGAGGAAGTGATTGCAATTGAAAGATGTATTTTAGAAGGCATAAAGAAAGAGGAGTACAAAGTTGAAACCAGGAGAGATGATGAACAAATGGTTGTAGTAGTAATAGAGAACGAGGTAATGCATGAATCTCATTATTCTTCTTCTTCTGAAGAAATTGATATTTATGAATTTTTAGATTTTCATAATGTATGTTGGTGGGAGATGAATTCTGTGAAGGGTGATCCCACAATAGTGGTTTACAATTTTTGGCCAAATTGGACACTAAAATAATTTTTTAACTAAATCTTCACTTTTGGGCACCTATAGCAGCTAAACCATGAGGAATTTGAAGATGATGCAAAATAGAGTTTTGTGACATTTTTTTGTAGATTCTAAATATATATTTTTCAAAAAATTTGGAGTCAGATTGCACTTCTTTTTCCATCTCCCTCGGAAACTAGTTTTTTTTAGAAAACAACATTTTAAAAAAGTGGTGCTTACCGTATAGCGCATAAATTTTTTCCATGAATGGTAAAATTCTAATTCTTTCGAATTTAGATTTGTAACTCCGATATCTAGTGCTTCCACTTGGTTAGATATTTTTTTGAATATTTTTCTTTAATCAAGTTTCAAGTCAAACCAATTACAATTTAGACATAGCATGACCATTATAACATGTAACTTTTTTTGTATGTATTGAAATTCAATTTTTTTTGTTGGATCAAGGACTTCAATATCTGGTGCACTCATATTTTTCAAATTTTTTTGACAATCTTCTATTTTCCACATGTGTAGAACATAGAGTTTGATTTTTGGTGAAAAACCTACATTCACAAGAAATAAAAAATAAATATAATAATAAAATTAAATTTATTTAAAATTATACTTTTTGGGAAGCTTATAATAAGGACTACATACAAAAAATAAATTTTAAATGAATTCATTTGATCCCTCAAAAAGTAAATCAAAATTTGTTTTTTATTAGTATTTTGATAGGTGTAAAGGAGACTCTGTTATAGGTATGGTTTAAAACTAGCAGGGTTCTATCCAAGGAGGTTTGATCTAAGGTAGTTTGATCAAACCCTCTTCAATTGGAATGCTTTAAATGAAAATTTTAAAGGCTCAAATCATTATATTTTCTAAAATTATATGATTTCAACAAAAATCATAATCTCCCAGAAATTGTAAACTAGCTTTGTGGGATCACCCTAAAAAGAGGGAGAAAGAGAGGAAGAATGAAAGATGGAAGAGACATAAAGTTATAGGGACAATTGAGAAAGAAGGTTCAGATGAATAAGGAAGAAAGATGGATTATGAATGAGAATCGGATCCACAAATGTTTATGAGTCATACTCATGAAAAATTTCTTTCCTTCCCTAGGTTTTTGATGCAAGAGCATCCAGGGTGTAAGAGAAATCTTGCATCAACCAAAAATAGTTGTGTTGTTTTTTCAGAATAAGGGCTAAGTTGGCTAGAGTTTGTTAAGCAGGAGAAAGGAATTATGTCTTGAAGATGTGTAGAAGTTTCAGACTTTGGGTTGGTGGATTACTCCATGATTTGAATAGGTGGACAACAACATTAAATGATAAGTCTTACTTAAATTTCGAAGGAATGTATGAAGCATGGTGAAACTTCGACACCAAAAAAGAATAGAAGTGGCAAGGCTAAGTTTTGGCTTTGTGAGTTGGGGAAAGGGGTTATGCCTTACCCAAAAAATGGTAGATAGTATGAGGGAGGAGTGAACTCTGACTTCTAATGATTTGTGTTTCAGCGAATTGGTTCATCAGGGGATATGGGGATTTCAAAGAGACATGGTTTCTTGTTTGTTCGACATGGTGATAATGAAGGTGATGGCGGTGAACAGTTGCAAAAGTTCTCATTGTAGGGAGATGTATATATTGGAAGGATGAGTTGATGACTCCCTCTAATGGAGTGCTAAGGTGTATCGAGGTGATGATGGGATTTTGGGCTGATAGGATTACAAATCCCTTCAATATTCTGAATTGAAGAGAAGGACGTGTATTAGTGGGATGTCTTATGGAGTTCGTTCGACACTCCAATGGTGTCAGACAAGGTATATTTGGTGAGACTTTGGGAGAATGGTGAGAGGTATGTTTGAGTCTATTTGATGACCTGATGAGAACTTAATTGGTGGGACTTCCGGATTTCAGGGAGAGTCACTTTGGTGTACTCTTGACATAGTGAAGATATGTCGTTGACTTCTATGGGACCCGATAGGAATGAGATGATTACATGGATAGACAAATGGTAGAATGTGATTGAACGAAAAAGTCAATTCGCATCGTTGTTGTGAATTGTGATTGGTGAAGAGGATGGTGATGAGGCATCGGTGAGAAGGTAAATATCAGTGTGACATGGAATTGCCTCAGTCCAATAAGTTGTAGTGTCATCGATGGTTTGAAGAGAGGTGGTAAAGGCACAAAGAAGGTGATCAATGGCATATTTGAGAAGATAGAGCAGAAAATGAGGAAACCATTCCTAATTGTTGGTTGGATGATGAAGGTTGTACTGAGGAAAGGTGAGTAAAAGCATTAAATGAAGATTTGATTATAGGGAACCCTAGATGGATGATGTGGTTATAGTAAAAGAAGATTTCTCGCTAGAGAAAAGGATATAAGCCCATTAAAAATGGGGGAATAAGTAGAAAGAGAGAAGTTAAGGCTTGGCTGTAAGGACTTGACTATAAGGTCATGTGAGCCTAGAGCAGAGTTTGGCTCCGATTTGTAGATTTTCAAATAATGTACCTAGGAAGCCCATATGAGGGCAATGTAATGCCATAATGTCATTTTCATTAATAAAAGAAAATATTTTCTTTTCTCTTTCATTTTGTTGTCAAACCTATATTGTTACTATGAGTTTGAGCTTGAAACTTGGGGAGTACTCTTTGTCAAAATGTGATGGAAGATTAGGAATCACTACTTATGAATTTTATGTGAATGCCACCTTATGAATGATATGTGACGACTACAAAAGTTATAACTGTTGATCTCAATATCGTTTCCTCTGCTTTCAAATTCTCAAAAAAATTGAGACATATAAACAAGTGAATTTTTAAGAACAACAATCTTGAAGACCTATTTGAAACTCAACAATGGTGGATTTATTGTCATTGTAACCTCCTCATGATCCAAACAATCATTTTGCATTAAAGTCTGGTTGTTAAATAGATATTTCCAAACTCCTTTGGGAAGACGATCTGTTCAAGTTTTGGTAACAGAAAATGTCAAATATAGTGCCCATTCATTAAGATTTTGTTAACACAAAGATTCTCTGTAATTCTCTGTAATTCAGATAAAACTTTTGTAGAGAAATAAGATAAGAGGGGAGGCCGCCGTTTTAACTAAACGTAATAAGAGGTTTATTTTTGGAATGGTAGTGAAAGAAACTTTCCAAACATATTTGTTTCATTTGACTTGCAGAGCTCGATATATTCCTCGTGTTGTTGGTGAGATTTGGAATAGACAGATTAACGTCCTTGATCTGATATAAAAATATCCTTACACCGGCCATTGGACGCATGTAAACAGCTTCTAGCGCACGGTTTTCCTTTCAGCTCTCACATATTTCCTAGTTAGTTACGAGAACATTCTAGCGTAACAGTAACACTTCTTCACAATCTTATAAGCGCACATGGAAAAAATGGAACATCATTCATCTCTATATTGTGTTTCAGAATTTTATTTATGGCCATGATATTTATAGTTTTCCATATTTCATATGCAAGTTAAAGTGGAGGTAAAAGTATATGTTGGTGATTACATGTATCAATTTGTTTGCAAATGTGTTGTTAGTGTGTTGTTATTGACGTCAATTTATGTTACTACCGCATTCACTTTTATGTCGTCTTTAATGAAGATTGTGTTGAAGGGTTATAATGCTGTCATTGATACACAGTTGTACTGTATCTTCTGAAGTTCATGGTTTGATGTCAAGATGATTTGTTTGAGGTTCTTGATGAAAGACTTCACATGGGGTATGAAGAAGAATGCATAAGTCTCCAAACTATTAAAGGCATAAAGACTAGGACCATAGGAGCTTTGTCAAATGCTTTGCATTTCTCCGCAGATGAAGATATGGTCTTGTAGTTTGAAGGATAGCACAACATAGTTGTGAGGTATGAATGTTCCAACTTTCAAAGCATAAGTGGTACCAAAATGCTCTCCATTGTTTAGAGAGTAAGAACAAGTTAGGTTCCTGAGAGTGTTGACTAAGGTTGAACATAAAGTCTTCACACTTCACCGTATTATCTCTTTTTCCTTGTGGTTTTAGATTTATGTTCTTGTAGATAATTTTCTTTCTCAATTCAAGTTTTATATGATTTGGTGCACCACCAATGATTCTTTTGATGATAGTGTGTTTTTTGTGTTCTAGTAAATTGGATGGTTGGTCTGGTGATGATCTAATGATTTGCGCTAGCAAGTAGCTGCCTAATTTTATGAAAAGAGGCTTTGAAAAGCATGGATGGGTCTCAATGTGTTGTTTGGAAGATCCACAAGTTAATATTTAATCCTCTCCTATACAACACTAAGCCTAGAATTGATGTTTTGTGTATGAAGTATTTGTGCCAAAGCGAAATGATCTGAAATAATAAAAAAAGAGTGCAGAGAAGTGTTTTACAAGCCATAACATTATGTTGGAGTGATTTGCACAATATTGTTTGGTCTCTCTAGTATGGCCTCCAGTCTGGAGTTGATGTTGAACGATTATATGTTTGTTAGGTTGACTTAACATGTTATGTTGCTTGCACCAAGTGATTGGGAGTGTGCGCTAGTTTTGAATATGTGTTGTATATGGAAAATAGTGATTATCTCTTAGTTTGCACCGCATATGATTTCCTTCTATCGTGGATTTTTTTGGAGCTGAATTGTTGTGATCATTGCATATCTCATGTTGTCCATTTTTGGCTAACAAGGAGAAATTTTTTGAAGATTGTGGAGGATACAAATAGAAGATCAAAGCTTTTGAAAAGGGGTGTGGATGCGTGGCAAATATTTTGAGGAGGTAATGTGTGAATAAGAATCTACATATTTTATTTTGATAATAAAATGTGGTAAGGATCAATTTTAGAGAGCTAAATAGTGAGTGTTTGTGAAATTGTGAAGAAGCATGTGTGGATATAAGCATGATAATGTGCGTTGAAATAAGTGATTTGAAAGCAGTATAGTTTGTTTAGAAGATGTATTTGTGAGTATACCAAAAGTAGTGAGTTGGAGGTAACAAAAGTTTTGAAGTATTCTAATTTTATGCTAAGGTTGTAAACCTTTGTTATAAGTGTTGTATTATGCAGGGAGTTGTAAACTTCCTTTGGTTGAATCCATAAAATCTGTTGTAAAATTTTATTTTTATTTGTGAGGCTAGATTAGAACAATAGATCCAACTAGCATGCTCATCATGCTTTTTCCCTTGTAGTTTTTTCCACGTAAATCTGGTTTTATGGTTGCATGCTTATGTGTTCATCTTCTTTCCATTTTTTATTAGGTTAATTGTTGGTGAATGAAAAGAATTTGAATAAGTATTGATTCACCCCCTCTTAGTACTTTTGTGTGTTCAACAATTTGTATCAAAGACAAGTGCCTTGATATATCCTAACAACTAAGCTAGATCTTGGAGTGGAACACATGGGTACTAAAGCACTAAACAATGTCAAGAGTCCTCTGAAAGATGATAATCATAAAGACGTGACCAAATTTAATGAAGAAGATTCTAAAGTTGACTTTCAAGGAGAACTTATTTCAGTATTGGAAGATTTGAATGAAACAAATAAAGAAAGTGGAGAATTTAAGATCAAACTCAAAGAATCAAAAGAGAATCATGAATTTGAAAGTTCATGTTGAAGAAGGTAAGAGATTTGTAGGTTGTCTAAATGCTAAGCTTAATGACAAATCAATTGAATGCTCTAAACTTGAAGAAGAAATTTTCTCTCTAAGGAAAGAATTGGAGAAAGATAAAGATCAAATAGACAAAGGCTTGAAACTCAAGAAAAGCACCAACATTCTTGATGAGATAATTAGTTGCTAAATATTTGCAAAGAGTAAGGCTAGTGTTGGATTTTAAAAGGGTCAAAATTCAAAGACTAATATCTCTAAAATGAAAAAGGAAAAGGATTTTGGTGAAGACTTTAAAAAAGTTATAGATGAGAGGAAAAAATTAGATGATGGCTTCATAAAGGTCAACAATCAAAATAATGGCTTCAAGAGATCTCTTCCTAGATAGACTACTACTCCTAGGTTCTCTCAATCCTTTCATGGTTACTATTATTCTTGCAATAAGTTTGGCCATAAGGCTAGTAATTGTTAAACTAAGGCAAGAAGAAATGATTGTATACGAAACACCTCTTTTGTGCATCCAAGACATAATGTTGTCATCTCTCATTCCTTTGATGACTACTATGATGCATGGAGTAAGTTTGATCATAGGGTTGTTGACTGCAAAAGTAAAGGAGAAATGGTTTAGCCCCTGAATATAATATATTTTTCTACAAGTGCAATAAATTTGGGAATAAATATTGTGCAAGAGTGTAAAACCACCTATTCAACACATAAATATGAAGGATACCTTGAATAGAATGGAGGAAACTACAAAAGTCTAGAGAAATAAACAAGAACAAGATAATGAGGTGAAGAATGAAACTATGCTTGTGCATTACGCACAAGATCTCATGATAGATTGAAATAATGTTGGGTCAAGGGGAGCTACGATCTATAAAACCTTTTAGCCTCTTGGAAAGGAATTTTTTTTGAATGTTATAGCATGCAAGTTGATCAGTAATAGATGGTTTGAAGAATTTGATTACTGAAGAAGTTAGAATCTCTAGATCCAATTGTAGAGCAAAAACGTTGTTTGCGGAGGACTATGAATTGAATTCGAATCTCTATGAAGACACAAAACGCTCTGGTGGCTATTTAACTAATGAAGACAAGGTGCATTAATTGTGGAAATTTAGGTCAAATTCAAGTTACCTATGCTTGATTTGCACACTTTAAGCTCTTTCAAAACTAATGAATTTACAATTAGAGCTAAGAATAGAGGAAAGCATTTAGAGGTCCTTGCAAATTAAAGATGAATTACATTGAAAGTGAAACACTAGCGATAAAACACAAAGGAATTTTTCAAAATTTTACCATAAACATTAGTTTTTGAAGATTAAAGGAAATTGTAATGGCTACTCCACAATTGGTTGATGTCACCAAGAAATCAAGGCCAAAGTACAAGAAATATCTATTCAAAGCAATGGAGATTGACAAAAATGGTACTTTTTCCAAGATACCTACTAATGTAGTGTATACAAAAGGTGTGAGAATCTACATTCAATGCCCCTATCAATGAAATTGACAACATGAATTTTGAAGAGTTGTAGAAAACCATTTTACATGATGGTTATGTTGGATCACAATGATCTATTGAGATGGGGGTGAATCAATAGATATTAAAAATTTAGCTCTTAAAACCTTTTGTGTAGACTACTTTATTTAACCCTTAATGTGTAGATATTAATCATGTGATACTAAAATATGCATGCACACAAAAACATCACATAACACTAGATATACATGGAAAAAACCACGGTGACTAAGGCTGCTTGAGTCTACTACTCAAATCTAGTGTGAAATTCCAAATCTATGCTACAATATTTTAGGGCTACAACCCAAGGAAGCATCAACTACCTAATTTAGGAACATGCATTCCAAGGAGACACTAATCCCCTAATTTGAGCCACAACTTAGTATAACAGTGCAAATTCATATATGCATAAAATTTGCTTCTACACAACCTATTATGCATCATTACATTCAGTACATTGTTGCTTTCACTGCAACACACACTCTGCTATTGAAACTTCACTCTCAGCAACACACCCATGTTTCACACTCTTCTCTGCACATAAAACAATCACTATTCTATCTTGCTACTCTACTCTTCTTTCCCCTTTTGCAATGTCTCATACATCTGCACTATATATTATCTTCTCTCTCTTCCTTTGTTGCATACTCAACAATACATAACTCTGTTCAGCACCTTGTGCTCTTGTAGACTTCTCACACCTACAATAGATACAACTCCATCAACACCACTCAGATAGTCTTCACTTTTTGCTTAACTCCACTAATTAGGAATCTCTACCTTGAGATTCTCACTATTTTTTTGATCATCTCAAACTTTGTGCTAGGATTTCCTTTGCTTGCAAACTTCACTAGCAAGCTGCCTGTACCTCGAGCTCCACACCATTGTCCAGCTCTTCATTAATTCATTTGATAGGGTCTATCAAATATCTTCATTGTCACTCTACTTCTGCATCGATCCTGTTCCACATTTTATTTGGTTACCAAAAATTTCCTCATTCTCTCAGTCAAATCCTAAAATTTGATATGCATTAAATGTATTCTCTTCCCAGTAATCTGATCAATTCAATATTGATCACCTCTCCAATTTGTTCCACCACCTTGAAGAAAAAATATTCATTTAATTAGTTGCTTGGTGTAGCTAGACCAATTAACTCCTTCCTCTGTGTTGGTTACCATACAAAACCCTTGTTCATAGGGATCAAATCATTGTAGATCTTCAAGTTTAAATACTGGTCATTGATCTTCTCTCTTGGGCCAAGATCCTCTATTCATCTCGGCACATTTAAATCACCATTGTTTAATTAACTTTAGTTTGACTATTTCCTTTGATCCTCATCTCATGTCAGTCTCCTATCGCCATCCAATCTTTACCGCCTGTTCTCTACTATTGATCTATCATATCGCTTTGTCACTAGGAAACTTAACCAACTCTCTCTGAAACAAGCAAGTCACCTTGATATGCTTGCAATGTTATCTAATTGGGCCGAATACCTACATGTCACCCATGTCATCACCACCTAATTCACAATAGCAATGTGAATTAGCACACCAAGCAATCGTTCTTCGCCACCTATCAGTTCTTCATCACAAATGGGTCCCACTGACTTCTCACCTTATCGCTTTGTTGGAGGGACATCTTTCAAACTCCAACCAATACAACAAAGTCACACTGATGAGAAATCATTTCACTAGCATTGTCTTATCTATCTCATGTAATCTACACTATTCCCCGCTGACCTCGTGGGTCTTGCTTGGGCCCCACCAAAATATCAGCAAGACTAGCAGGCTACTATCACGTGTACACCTCTGACATCACCATCTTCTCGGGTCCTACTTAGCTTATTTCTATGTCGAGGAGACATGCTTCAAGGTCCTACCAATACACCAAAGTCACATCGATGAAGCACATACACTCACCAATTGCTCCATCACTAGGACATGCTTTAAGATTTTTCCAATACACAACCTTCACATTGATGAAGCAACTTTGCACTAGCATTTTCCAGTCAACCTTTGATCAATCTTCATCGTTGAGCACATTCATATATTATTTACCATACATGAGGTCCACCAGGACACGCATCCAAAATTTGCTCATCTTGTGAGCTTGAAAATGAGCCCACACAAACCTTTCAAGGTGTGTGACCACTGTCCAATCTCAACCATCGTGGATTAATCTCCACCATCCCTCATAGACCTCTTAGGCCTTGATCGGGTCCCATTAGAAATCTTGTGGGGTGTGTGACAACCATCTGATCTTTCTTTCTACCATGTTTCCTTCTATCATTCGCTCTTTGATTGTACCATCAATGCATATCAACCTTACTGGGTCCTGTAGTTAGCATCATACACACATCACCCTATTGAAGAGACCTTCTTAAAGGTCTTGGAAATATGCCAATACCTCATTGATGAAAGAGTCATTAGTTTGTTAGGGAGGCATTCTT
>VDFB02125790.1:0-49481 GCA_007258455.2 Sequoia sempervirens
TTGGCTCTGGGACTGCTTCAAGGAATGAAGGCCTCCTAGCTTGGGCATCACTTCGTGTTTGCAAGACAACATCTAGTGGTGATTTATCATATTGTGAGTTGCATCTAGCTCGTGCATTGTGTTTAGCTTATTGCATTGATAAATATGTTTAGCATATTAGTGTTTCAGCATTTTAGCATCATTTTATGACAGCAGATTTCATGTTTTAATCATAACTCCAAAAAAGACAAAAATATAGTTCTGGGTATCATTCCATTGTCTGTGTTAGAACTAGGCGTCCATATCCTCCCATTTGCAGATTTTAATGTTGTGTATTGAATTTTTAATGCCAAGTCGAATTCTTCAACTGGGCCGTACCATTTAATGACATTGGGAATTGTGCATAATTCATGTGTGGGTTTTAGATCTGTTTTCAGTGTCTCATCTTAGGCGTCTCCTTGGTTAAGGCTTAGTGCATTTGTTTTCTAGTCGATCGGAGGTCATACGTGGAAGATATGAGCATTTTAGTAATTCCTTAAACTGCTGGTTTATGCATTTAATGAGCAGATTTGTAACAGAAATCAGAAAACTGTATCTTGATCTTTGAAGGCGTTTGGTTTTGATATTACTATTTCAAAATAAAGGTGGTTCCATATGATGTAATGCTGATCCTTTAATTTCATAAGATACTGGCAGGCGAAAGCTCCTTATTTGTAAAACTGACAGTAGTACTGGCAGTTATTTCATTATTGCTCAAATCTGGTTGTGTTCTCATTTTCATTTAAAGTTTGTAATAGATAGATCTCCGCCCTATGGTAGCTACTTTCCCATCTTGGGTCAGCAAGCACATTCTGGGTGTCGAGTATTTCCAGTATTCAGCATTTCATTTCAAGCTTTGCTTTCTGTAATCACTCCGTCATATGGTCGCCCCTCACTCCGCATTGGATTGGGTAGCACATACTTGACGTTGAGTTCCTTTCTGTCTTTAGGGTAGAAGATCCTCTGACCAATGCTCGCTATCATCGGCGCCATTCTGGTTAGAGTTGCTTTCTTGCACATTTTGGTTTATCCATCTAACCTTAACGGGTGCACTTGCTTGTAATGTTGTAATCTGTTAATTGAAAAATGAAAAAATTTGGCTCGGAATATTTCAGTGGTATCAGAGCCACGCATCCTGCCATCCTGTGAAATCAGCCTTCTATGGTGGCCGAGGAAGAGCGGACTAAGGCCAAACCACTACACCAAAAGACCCGGCTGTTAGTAAGGCTGACTGCAGTGTTAAAACGACAACTAGGGAGGAATCTTTCACCATTGAAGCCACCACCAGAGGAGAAGTCTGAAGTTATAGCGTGCGGAGACCGCGTGGCGGCGGGGCATACCGACCAGCATATAGGGGACATTCATTACCAGCTCAGCGGATCACAAACCTCGGACCTCGGCTCTGATACCACTAAGGCCCAACCACTACACCAAAAGACCGGCCTGTTAGTAAGGGCGGCTACCCAGGGGGTTAAGGGCGACAACTAGGGAGGAATCTTTCACCACCGAAGCCACCACCGGAGAATCTGGGGTCTTACGCAAGCCCGCCGGACACGTGGCCGTCGGGACACACCCAGCCACGCATAGGGGACATTACATTTTGGCAATAATTTCATATCAGCACTTCCATAACAACGGTCGGTTGTAAATTTGCATATTTAGCATTCTATTTCTGTCTTCTACCATTGTTATCATGCTCATATCAGCCTTCATACATTGTATTTTCATGCTAGCATAGAACGGGTATGTTATTGGCATATTGGGTATCAAATCTTTCATTTGTATTGGGTTTAATAGAGCTGTTATAGTCTGATAATTTTCATATCAGACATAACTGTCATTTTAATCAAACCTTATATCTTTAATTTAATGGAATAAATGGAAGCGGGTTTATCAATTTATGTTGTGTAATCATTTATATATCAGTTCTATGCATTTCCTTTATGTTATTGGCATTGAAAACGCTCAACAAAACATCAAAAGCAATCAAACAAAACTAAAAAATCAGAACAGCAGTTAGAAAATCAGAATTCATGAGTTTGCACAACAACTATTTGACGAAATGTCAACACTCTGAAAAATGAGTTTTGGGGGTTGTTAGGTTTAGTAGGGATATCTCACCTGACTTGGTATTGTACAATCTATGAGGACGAATTCAATTTATGAATGATACAATTGATCAAATTGGGGGTCAAACCCCCATGTACCACTTTAATACATATACTAGTTCCATTCAATTAAGAAGACAAAGTGGAACCATTGTAGAAATTAGAACAACTCATACGGTCCCATTAGAATTTTTTAATATTGTCATGACTCTTGAACTTTCTGGAGATTAATTTTTCACTCACTGATCTTTCAAAAAAAAATCATTTTGAAATAACAACTTTCACATTCGTCTGACATTAATGGGCACTATAGAGGTCAAGAAATAGATAATGTTGATACAGTTTTCAATTTACCAAGTGAACAAATGAGGACATGATTTCACTGAGGATTTATGAAGCATTTAAATGCTTTGGGATTCATATTTTGCATTGACTGAATTTGATTCTCTGTGACCATAAATATTCATCAAATTTTTCACACTTAGTTACCAAGAAGATGAACAGTTATGCCTGGGACATAGTTACTATTTACTGTGGTCATGTGTTCAGGCAGAATGTTACTCCTAGGACTCAAGCCATAACAAACTTTTCTTAGATCTAAGCTTAAAGGTATTTTGTAATGTTTCTATTGAGAATAATCTTATCTCAATACAAAAATGCTGATTACAAAACAACCTACTCTACAAAGAACATGAATGTAAAGCCTAACTCATGTAAAAGGAAAATGTAATGAGCCTAGCCTAAGCTGACTCAAAAACTCTTCTTTGTTCCCTTGAATTTTGTCAAACAATTCGAATGCAAACTTTAAACTTGCTGGTCTGAGTTATCAGTCTAATCTAGTTGCTTGGAAATGACTTCAAAGTGCTGCAATTAGTGCTTAAAGTGCTACTAGTGATGCATGATTGATTTACAAAGCAAGAGAGTGGTAAACTGACTGTTCTTGACCCCTTCTCATACATAGCCATGATTGAAATTGACAAATAAAACTAGTAGACATAATGTCAAACACTTTGTATGCATTCTATGGCAGCAAGTATGCAACTACAGTGTGTAGCATTAATACAAACACTTGTCAAACAAGCTTCATAAACTAAGAACACCTACAGCCATAGTCATTATGACAAATAATTGGCAAGCATTCAAATTTAGCATCCAAATGAACAATCAGCTATATGAGCTCCTCAATCATAAACTCTTTATTGGATTGCAATCTTCTTTACAACCATTTCAATAGTGCCAAGACTCTTGCAATCTAAATGTATTATTGCAAACACATTATAAATATTCAAATCAGACTTTATTCCTTATCAAATACAATACACTCATACCCGGAGATCATGGCAATTAATTACAAGTCTGAAACTTGTATCAGCAGGTCTGTAGATGTTTATCAGCAATATGAAAACCCTTAATATGGATGCCAACCTGTGAATATTGTATCCTCCACCCTAGAAACGCAACCATTTGTTTGCTACAGTCTGGCCGCCTCTAAAGAAGGTTAAATACAGCTCCAAATTCCAATGATAGGCATTTTAGCCTAGATGCCCACATGCCCTGCCTTTAGGTGATAGTACGGCTCCTAAAGAGAATGTACAGCCTCTCATAAACCCCACGTGGCCAAATAGTCACCAACAACAATGATAGATATCAGCAATTAAATATTTACATTGACTGCTTTTAAATAATCAGAAATTGTTTTCCTAACCCTTGAAAACTCTATAAATCTGCTAAATGTAATTCCCACGTGCTGAAGAAGAATGACACAATCTTCCAATAATGTTCTTCAATAATGAACACCTTTAATGATCTGTAAATCTGCAATGAAACCCTTGTGAAACTCTAAAGATAATCACTTAATATCTGCATTGGTACTGTAGCGATCACTGTTCACGTGCATTGTAGCATATACTGTAGCGGATCACTGTTCACGCCACTGTAGCAGCTTAACAAGAATTATGATCTGCAAGTAATAATCTTCAAAACCCTCATGAAAAACTTCACAAATTTGCACAAATGAAAGGATGGAATTATCCTCTCCTCAATTGCAACCCTTCAAGAGATCTTTCACTCCCTCAGTTATGCTATCAATAGGAAGTTTCGTTTCTTATGATCAAAGAAGAAAATTGCGAAAGCCCTAGGCTCCACAATAAAAATCAATCAAAATAATATTCATCAATTGGATGCTGAGAATGAGCTCTTACCTCTCTTTTTATTCTTTCCTTAGGAGAGCTCAAACACCTTCCTTGCCAATGTGGGATAAGAGATTTATTCCCACATTAAATTATTCACTTAACGCACTTTATTATATTAAAGTGACTTTATTATTATAAAGTTACTTTATAACTTTATAATAATATTAAAATATTAAATAAATCACTTAAGTCACTTAAACTTTAATATCTCTTGATGTGCTTGTCTGATTGCTAAGCCGTCTGAGCCAGGAGTCGACTCTCCCTGTTCTCCATGTGATTGGATGCCCATCTAAAAATAGAAACCCTGAACAGTGACTTACTATAAATAGTATGTGAAACTAAGTCTAGAAATAGCTGCAAAGGCCCAATCAAAGTCGACACTGCCAATATGCTCTACTCAGGTGTCTTTCTATTAATAGGAACCCTGACTCTCCCAAAATAGTAACTTACTATAAATAGTAAGTGTGCCAATCTGAGTCAAATAACCTGTGCAAAGGCCAAAACCTGAATCCAGCTGAAGAGTAATGTCTTTAATCACCGAGTAACTACCACATGAGACCCTCTATCTATAATTGTTAGTCTACGAGGGTCAAATGATAGGCTAATCCTTACGAACTCTGATGCTCACGAAAATGGGGACATTACAGAAAACAACAAAAATCTTTTGGCTGACAGGAATCAAGACTGCTCCAAATAATAAGTTTCATTGGTACATGCAGGTGGAAAAGTCTTTGGATTCAACTATTACAAAAGTAATTGGTAAAAATTAATTGATTTTTACAATGAAGAGAAAGCTTCAATAAATAATTTACAAGGATATACAAAATTAGAAAGTTTCTAAGAGAAACTGAAAGAAGATTGAAAACGATTTTATCAACAATATGATACAACATTATTGAGCATTAATTAAATAATAAATATTATTTTAATGCCCTCCCTTAATGCTCAATATGTCAACTACACCAAGATGCTCCCTGAATTTTACAAACTTATCTGGATTGAGCAACTTGGTGAGAATATCTAATGTTTGCTCCTTTGTCGGAACATAGAGCAATTGAACCGATCTGTCTTCAACAAGCTTCCAAATGAAGTGACAATGAGTTTCCACATGCTTGGTTCTTTCATGGAAGACTGGATTTTTGGCAAGTTTGAGAACTCCCTGATTATCACAGAACAAGGGAGTCGGACCTACTTGAGATATTTGCATATCCGCAAGCATCTAAATTGCCTCACAAGCTGCCTTAACTGCTCCCCGATACTCTGCTTCTGTCGAGGAGAGAGCCACTGCCTGCTGCTTTTTACTAGTCCATGTGACTGCACCAGATCCCAAACTGAACACATACCTAGATGTTGATTTCTTGTCATCAACCAAACCTGCCCAATCTGAGTCTGTGAAACCAAAGAGTCTAGGATCGTGACTCCTAGTGTAAAGAAGTCCATAATCAGAAGTTCCCTTCACATAACGCAACACACACTTCGTTGCTACCCAATGATCAGCCTTGGGGGTGTCATGAAGCGTGAAATGTAGCTCACTACAAAACTGAGGTCAATTCTAGTGGTAGTGAGATAGATGAAGCTGCCCACTAGTTGCCTGAACAAGGATTCTACTACAGGTGAGTCTGACTTAGCTGACAACTTGAGCCCTTTTTCCATGGGTGTGGAGGCAGATTTGCAATCCTGCATTCGGAACTTATCCAATAGACTTCGAGCATATTTGGACTAGGAGATGAAGATACTACTCTCGGTCTGCCAAACCTCAACACCTAAACAGTAATGCAAAAGTCCCAAATCTGTCATGTCAAATGTGGTGCACAAATCCTATTTGATCTTAGCAATCAAATATGTTGAGCTCCCAGTAATGATCATGTCATCCGCATAGGCAACAAGAATAAGAATATCACTACCACTATGTTTGACATACAGATTAGAGTCAGATGGACTCATCTGAAAACCATGATTTGTGAGGTACTTGTCAATCTTGATGTACCAAGCTCAAGGAACCTGTTTCAGGCCATAGAGTGCTTTTACCAATCTACACACCTTGTGTTCTTTACCGGCAACCTTGAATCACGGAGGTTGCATCATGTATACTTCTTCCTTCAACTCACTTGGTTGAGGAAAGCACTCTTAATGTCCATTGATGGAATTTCCAACCGATTGGACTACTAAAGGCAAGGGATGAGCCTAATGGTACTCATCTTGGTTGTAGGAGCAAAAGTCTCCTCATAGTCAATGCCTTCCTCTTGTAGAACCCTAACGCGAGGAGGCGAGCTTTGTACTTGTCAAGGGTTAAAATTCGACATATTTAATATACACCCATTTGCAACTAATGGAGAAAGCTTCTTCCTGGAGGAAGATCAAAAGGACAAGTGTGATTCTTTTGAAGATTACGGTACCGGCCTCCATAACATTTTTCCCACTTTCGAAATTCCTTTAGCCTCTAAATATGTCCTAAGGCTCATAGACACACTATAAATGTTGGCCATGAGAGCAAAATTGACCGATATGTTGTTGTTTGCTTCTTGTTGGAGACGATCTGCGTCAGTAGGCTCATTATCATGAAGATCACCAATAGTCTTAGCCCACCATTTAGGCGGAGAGTAAGTGCTAACATCGAGATGTAAAAGGAGGAGCTAGAACCGGTGATGGATGGGGGAACAAGTTCATCAAATGGAAGATCAATATCATCACGGAGAGCTAAGGTTGAGCATCATCAAAGACAGAATCTTCATCATCCCTCGGCCCTCCCATCAGGTGAACCTAACGAAAGGACACCCAATTAGAAGCCTTCAAGGGTTGATCCTCAGAATGCTGAACAGACGAGGAAAGGTGAAAGGGTCGTCATTTTTCATCAAAGAAAACATCCCGACTGAAGATGAGACGATCAATGTCAACATCAATCAACCGGTAAGCCTTATGGTTGTCACTATACCCTGTGAACATAAGTTTTTGACTCTTTGAATCCAACTTGGAGCGCTTGGCATCTAGAATCCATACATACGCTAAAGATCCAAAGGTTTTCAAATTTCCTCAGGAGTCTTCCCCTTAACAGCATGTGGACTGATTAAGGATATAGACAGCAGTGTAGATTGCTTTTGCCCAAAATTTATTAGGAACACTCCTGTGTTGTAACATGGAGCAAGCCATCTTAGTGATTGTACGATTGCGCCGCTCTACATCACTGTTTTGCTAAGGAGTGTAGGGTATGGTTAACTGACGTTTGATTCCATGTGTATCACAAAAGTTGGAGAAAGCAGTAGAACAAAATTCCCCCCATTATCTAACCTAAGAGTGAATATGGAACAACCAGACTCTTTTTCTAATAAGGCCTTAAACTTCTGAAATATAGTAAACACATTTGATTTTTTTCTAAGAAAGTACACCCACATTTTGCAACAAAAATCATCAACAAAAAGCAAGAAATACCTACAACCAGTAACAAAAGGTGTATTCATTAGCCCACATACATCAGCGTGAACCAACTACAATACCTTAGAGGTTCGACATGAGTCACCATATGTGAACGGTGTCTTGTGCTGCTTCCCAGCCTGACAAGCGCCACAAATGCATGATGCTGAGTCTGGATCTCAGGTAAACCAGCTACAAGTCCCTCCCAAGCTAGTTGAGAGAGATAGTGCACATTTAAGTGCCCATACCGCTGATGCCAAAGACTGGTAATAGCAGAATTCCTGACTGCCATGGCTAACTCTGGAGAATCACCTGTATCCACAAGTCTATATAGACCATGATCCTCAATACCAACAGCCACAATGGTGCGAGTCTCCCGATCAACAATGGAACATTTGTGTGCACTGAATACCACATCCAACTAAGGAAAGTTTCTCATGATCTAACTGACAGAGAGAAGGTTTAGTTCCATGCCAAGAACGTGGTATACATTGAGGAATATGAGATTCCTCCCACCAAACTGAATCTGAACTGTGCCCTTACTGACAACGGTATACTCTTCACCTCCTCCAAAAATAACTAAGTCACTGAAGGGAGAGAAGTCTGTGAACCAGTCACGCCAATGAATGAAGTGTCGCAAAGCACTTGAATCAATGTACCAGGCAGAGGACTTCACATGATCTGTAAGTCTTTTAGCCATAAAAGCGTAAAAGGAAGATTCCTTTTGCTCAATGTGCTCAGCAACATTCGCTTTTTGCTAAGATCCTCCCTGCTTCTTCCACTCAGAATCCAAACGTTGATGACAATCCTTCTTCATATGACCATATTTGTGGCAATAATTACACTGAATGTTCTTTTTCTTAGGGCTGCCCGGAGGTTGACTGGAGCCTTTCTGTTGTGAAGGCTAACCTTTCCCTTTTTTCTTAAGTTGAGACTTAGTTGCAGAAGCTTGTTTTGTAGAGTACGATGAGGCACTACTATCAAACTGTTGTTTCCAGCGTTCCTGCTACAAGAGGATAGTACAAAGCTCTGGAAACTTCAAATCAACATTAGTAGATGTAATGTTGAGAGTTTCAACAAAGTGCTCATAAGACTTCGGTAGACTTTTCAAAGTAATAACTACCATGTCTTCTTCCATCTGCTGACCAATCGCCTCCAATTGATCATGGATGTCCTGAATCTTTGTCAGATACTCTTGTAAGGACATTCTCTCATCCATCATGATGGAGAACAGTTAATTTTTCAGAAAGAATGCACGGCTCTTGTCGGAGGTCTCATGCAAGGTTTTCAAGTGCTCCCAAATCTCGGCAACTGATTTGTCAGATGGAACCTGTGGAAGCTGATCATCAATAACTGAAAGTTTAATGAGCATCACCACTTCACAATTTTGTTCGTCAAGCTTTTCCTGGTCTTTACCCGTCGTTGTCGGACGAGTAGCATTGCCAAGAACAATCTGATCAAGGCAACGATATTCAAAGATGGTCATCATTCACTGCTTCCAGGTATTATAATTTTTGTTGTTGAATTGCTGACTGTCTTCCAACATAATGTTGGTCAAACTCACCATCTTGCACACTTTTCAAGGCACGAAAAAACAAGACAAACTGAGAAGGCAATAAAACTGATTGCACATAATCCAAGACACGAATTCCAATGTACTGAGGCAGTTTCAGGCACAAAAATCAAGACAAATTCGTCAATACAAATTCCAAGGCATAGATTTTGAGACACCTAGAAAAATCTGATGACTACCCAAAAATTCTCTCGAAAAACCCTGAAAGAATTTGGAATCAGAAAAAAAAATCAACTTCAAATCAGAGGGGCTTTTCAAAACCCTAGTCACCAGACATTTTTTTTTTTTTAAAATACCCAGAAACCAAGAAGGTCGAACAAATTCACACTCGGAAGATGAGTAAATTTGTGGCCAATGTTACAAAAAAAAATGACTCACAAAGTCTTCAAAATCGAGTTTCAGAAAACACGTCAAAAAAACGCCCAAATGATTTGCAGAAAATGCGAGCAGGAAGAGACGGAAATCGTGACTAAAAAAAGCAAAAATCGCGACTAAAAAAATCAAAAATCATGTCTTAAATGCAGTAAAAAATGCGGCCCAAAAAACGAAGGAACAAATTCGCAGCCGGACAAAAAACGAACCAGAAAAATTTCGTTCAAAACCAGACACGATTTTGAAATCACAATTTTCTTCCCCCCTTTTTTTATATAAAAAACCACGACCTCTCAAAACAGACAAATTGCAGGAGGCCGAATATCTTCAAATTATGCTTTTAGAAAAACCCATGAAAAATCTTAACCAAAAAATCGTTCTTCACAAAAGCTCATAAATTTCTTTCGAAATCCAAAAAAAAACGATTTTTAATTAACCTAGGCTTTGATACCATATTACGAAAGTAATTGGTAAAAATTAATTGATTTTTACAATGAAGCGAAAGCTTCAATAAATAATTTACAAGGATATACAGAATTAGAAAGTTTCTAAGAGAAACTGAAAGAAGATTGAAAATGATCTTATCAACAATATGATACAACATTATTGAGCATTAATTAAACAATAAATATTATTTTAATATCCATATGTTGCTTCTTGTTACAAACTGGAACATCATTTTTCACTTGGCATGGAAACTCTACAACAAATGAGCAGCAAAAATCAGTAGCCAGACTCCCAGAGTTCTTAAAAGCAAGTTTTATAATGAGATGACAATGCTCATATACTCGTCTTAATTTCCTTATCAGTGACTTTCTTAATAAAAGCATGTTTTTATTAGCTTTTCTAAATTGAACTGAGAAGAAACATATTGTTCCTAAACATATGAGCCAGCTTTTTTTATATTGGTGAACTCAAATAATACATCGAGTAATAACTGGAGAAAGTTTTAGCACACATCTTCTGTTAATTCTTGAAACATTTCTCATATTTTAAGCTTTTGACGACAACCATTATATTTTCAGCCTGGTCGTAGTTCAAAAGCTGTGAAGGAAGGGAAAGAACCAGCAGCCTTTTGGAATGCACTGGGTGGAAGGCAGAGTTATGTAAGCCAGAAGCGATCCCAAGAAACCAGTGGAGATCCTCATTTATATGCTTGTGAATTTGACAAGGGTTCGTTTTTTATTTGCTCGGACTGTCACTTTTTGAAGCTTCTCAGGATTAGTTTTCTTTCTCTTTAATTACTTCTCTGCTTGATTACATTGAAGCTAATTTACTTTTCTTGTACTAATTTGGTACCAAATGTAATCTTGCTTCAAAACCAATCTTTTGAAGAAATTGGCAAACTGGCACTAGAAAAACTAATTTTCTGTGTTTGTTGTTTGTTTGAAAATTGCAGAGACATTGAAGGTGGTTGGCATATTGCAGCACTTATATCTTCCAGATTGATAAGAACTAGCTTGTTTCACCTTTTCTTTGTCAACAGTTTGCTGAGTTCTCCTATCAAGATGTATTGTCTTGTAATTTTGTATTATTTTTGGCAGCTCATAGAAGTCTTCAACTTCAGTCAAGATGACCTGCTAACAGAGAATATCATGGTATTGGATACACATGGTGAAGTTTTTATCTGGATTGGTCAGCATGTAGAGACTAAATTGAAGCAACAAGGTTTTGAGATTGGCCAGGTAAAAGAAAATGTTTTTTATAATAATGTGTGTGCCTTCATGTAATGCATGCATGTGCTTGAGAAAAATGTGGCCTAGCTATCTCTGTGGCATCATTACCTTACCATAGTTTCTAATTGAAATGGTACAAAATTTAGCAGAAATACATGGAGCATGCAGCCTTATTTGAAGGGTTACCTCAAGATACTCCACTTTACAAAGTAACTGAAGGAAATGAACCGTCTTTCTTTGCTTGAGAAAAATGTGGCCTAGCTATCTCTGTGGCATCATTACCTTACCATAGTTTCTAATTGAAATGGTACAAAATTTAGCAGAAATACATGGAGCGTGCAGCCTTATTTGAAGGGTTATCTCAAGATACTCCACTTTATAAAGTAACTGAAGGAAATGAACCATATTTCTTCACTAGGTATTTTGCATGGGATGCTACCAAGGCTGCGGTACGTTATCTATTATGTTAAAGTTTAACATGTGATATCTTAGTTAAATGCAGATCTAGGGAAATTCATGTTGGAAATTTAATATGACAAAAATAATAATCTTCCTGGTAATCGAATTTCTTATAAGAAAGTGCTGAAAACTTGATTAATTGCCAACTCGTTGCATTGCAGACAGTGATCAGTAAAATGTCACATGTTTCCATTAAACTCATATATGGCTGTTTTGAATGCTGACCATTCTGTAATTATTTAAATGCGTTTTTTAATCATTGCAGATCCAGGGAAATTTATTTGAAAAGAAGCTTTCAATTCTTCAAGGAAAGCCTGCTCAAACTGTTGAGGTCAGAACTGTAAATATATCTGATTTTCAAATGCTGGGTTTCATGATGTACAGTATATACTGAAACAAAATCGTTTATACTGAAACAAAATCATATTAAGTATTACTAAACATTCATTGTGTCACCACTTAATCCTACTAAATGGCAAAAATTATAGAAAATCAGATGTTAAACCCAATCAGGAATGTTGGCATAAGAAAGAATTATAATTGTTGCCAAGTTGAGTTTTGAATTGGAGACTTTTATCGAAGTTAAGAATCAATTCTGTAACAGAACATATTGATAGATGTATAGCTACTTTTGATTCTTCAAAAAGAGAAGTATGTGCGTTTGTCAGTTGAGGGTCAAAAGTAGTCAAGCAGGGGACTTACTTAAAAATGCTGGATGTGGTTTTAATGGCATATTAAGTCAGTGGGTTTTCAATGCCACCTGAGATAAGTCTACTAGTAATGTAACAAAGAGAATAACAAGGATTGTAGTAGACGAAAGATGTGTACGAAATGAGCAGGCATCTACCCTGAATTCATATGAACAATGCCACGAGTAAGCAGAGTGAAAAGAAAGGAGAGACACTCAAGATAACAAGAACAAAGGAAGGACAACTAAAGGAAGAAAGAGAAAATCAATCAAAACTCTGATAGGAAAATTAAGCAATAAATGAAGGAAAATGTGTTCTACATCATGTTGTGAATCAATATTCAATCCTGCAGTTGATAATATATGGCTAGATTTGATTAATGAAACATGCAAAGGAAATCCTGGACCAAATAGAGAGAGGGCAAGAAACAGAGCTTAATGTTGATGAAATTGAGGGAACAGATATGACATGGTCATTAAGAAAATCAGAATCAGCAATATCAACCCATACCCATACATACATATCTTATTTAATTTAGCTAAATGTAATATAGCTGTACCCTTGTTGGTGTACCCATGTGCCCTGTTTCAAAATGATTTCCTCATAACCACACATGTATCCCACATTGCCAACTGGAGAATTAACAAGCATAGGAGATATTCAAATAGAAAGCAATGGGAAAAGACTCCTTTATGACAAGTTCAACTTGATTCCATATTCCAAAATGAAAAGGTAGTGGATTGATTGGGAGCAAATGAATGGATTAAACCTGACACAGATTTAGTCTGAATATATGTGTTAATTTTATGATCAGATTTAATGCACAGAAAATTAATTCAAAATCAGACACAATAACACAGCAGATACCCTGGGAAAACCCTCCTCTTGAGGGAGAAAAACCCAGCAACAAATATAACTCTTATATATATGAGCAATGGCAACAAGTATCTTTACAATGAGGGCACACACAAGGCCAATAAACAGCACCAGCAATGGCTGTAGCACACACTAATAGTCTGCCCTTCAATCTGCACTTGAATAGACTCACAATCTGCTCCTATATGAATTCACACTACTCTTCTTGAAGAACTCGCACTTAATGGAGAAGGAGATCGAACTTTGCTTGATTCACAAATGAGAGAAAGTGACCTTCTATATATACATGTTGCTTAGAGGGGTCGCACCTTTTCAAGGACAAGGTCGGCCACCATAAAAATAATTACAAATAATAAATAATAATTACAAAGGAGGTCGGCCATCTTAGAGATATGTTGCCATTGAATAATCACAAATAATTAAGGAAGTATGAAGCCCGAAGCTGCAATAACATCAATACTCCCTCTCAACTAGGGAGGAATACTTCCTGCTACACAAGACACATTACCTCATCGTGATGCCAACCACAATGGCTACAACCATATGTGGAAAAGAAACGATATCACCATCGATATCGACATCACCTCATTGTGATACCCAACTGTTGATGGTTTTGTGACACACCAAACACCAAATAAAAAAATGCCCAAAGGCAGCTCTATCCTCTCTTGAAAAATTACCTCTTATGCTAAGATTGCTAGAAAGGTCATACGGTAATTCCAATGTTCCATTTTGGGGGATGGACAAGCTCAATGGATGATGTGATATGCTGGTTTCACAAAGGGACCTTGAATAATGAACTTATCGAAGTAGGGATTTGGATTGATGTAACGTTGAATGCTCTTATATTTTTGGGATTTTCGGTTTGGAATAAAATAAAAGAAAAAGGGATGAGGGTTAAAGGAACTAGATTTATGCAAAACTACTCCTACGAACTTAAGAGACAAATGCTGGATAGTGAAATTTAAACCAATCTTTGCTTCGCCAAGCACGGTACTACAACTAGACAAAGACGGTGCAATCTTCAATGGGTTTACAAAAGATATCCTATTACATAATACCACCATCAATTCGATCAATGCATATAGGTAATAGAATTCAAGTCAAGCAATTTCAATGTTCAGACTAACCTTACACATCAAATTGAAAATCATTCAATTGAAAAAGGTATGAACTAATTCCACTATTTCCAACACTATCAATCTTTCATTCATCTAAAATACTTGAAAACAAATTTACTCTATTGAAGAAATCATGAAACCATGCGGGCTCATAAAAATAACAAATGCTCAACTCTGAATCCACTTATTATTTAAACAGCAATAGTTGCAACAATTTCATAAGTCTCTCCCTGAATAAATGAAATGAGTGGGGTTTATATAGGCACCCCAATTACAAAGCAACGGCCAAGATTAAATTTGAGATCAATGGCCAAGATTAAATTTGATAAACCCTAACCCTAAAAAGCATAACCAACTCAAAGGACACATGGCGCAAGCAGAACAAGCCACTTGGAGTATGGAAAATGATGACACCTCGCGAATCATTCGAGCAAGTGGGAATCCAGAATGCAATTCCCTTTGGATCGCTCCCTAGCTGCAAATGCAAGAAATTTAGCTAACACAGAATCAAGTTCCTCCATTGAGATACTTGGCACAGAATCCAGTTGCACTCCGATCACGTCCAAGGTTTCCAGGCATTGAGTGAAAGTACTTTCCCATCTATCCTCCTGCTTCTGAAAGTTATCCATGAAGGTCAAAAGGGAAGACATATCATCAAGCTGATTCTCTGTAATAACCTGCACTTCCTTGAAGTAAATGTTCATCACGCTTTTCTTTAGTCCTTCTAAATCTAAGCCATTTGCATCATGATGCTCCTGTCCTGTCAATCCTTCAAGAGAAGTGAGGATTTTGAACTGAATTTTCTCAACTGCGCTCCATATAGCAGCACATTCTTCCTTCATTCCGTCATATGTCTTCTTTTTAGCCAATAAGGAATGATACCACCTGCTGAAATCATATGAGGCTCCTTCTTCGATAACACCTTCCTGGATCAATATTTGCAAGGAAACTTCCTTTAGAACCCTCAAACGAGGTATTACCTTGTCCTGTACGTACTGGAAATCTTCCCAATTGTCTTCAACTTGACTAACTTCAGTTATAAGCAAGGCAGATCTGTCATAAGTTTGGGCGCACTTCTCTAAGAATTGCTCCATCTGTTTTGAAATATTGGTCACCCAACTCTTGGTTGCTTGACTCGTGATCCTCATAGCTTCAAGAACATCAACGGATTCCGGAGTAAGAGATGACGGTGGAATAAAAGCTTCACCTTCTTGGCGCAAAGGAGCTGTTAGCTGCTGAATGAACTCCATTAGCCTTAGATTTTCCAACTCTAACCTTTCTTTCTTCTCCTCTGTTTTATCGAACTTTTCCTTGATGGCTTTAGAAGTGTCTGCTAACTCATGGAAATCCTGATCTATCGTGGTTGGCCCAATGTCCAACGTTGTAACCTCGTAATCCATAGGAGTAATCTGATCTTTTGGCTTATCAATTTTCGGAACTGCCACCTGTAAGATCCTGGATCCTGCATCATTCCTGGTAATCTGAGAATACTTCTTAGGCTTCTTTGGCGTTTTAGCTTTGCCAATTCTCTCTAGGAAGTCTTGCATGCTTTCAACTGGTTGAACTTCATCCAGTGGTTTGGATTTCTTCTTCAAACTTTCAGTCAACCAATCTAGGATAGTGGATAATTCCATCCCATCTTCTAACTGAACATCATCATTAATTCCTTTTAGAGCAGAAATTACCTCATCTCCTAGCTCTTCATTATTCTCAAGGATCTCAGTATCTCCTGCGCCTTCAATCATCAAAGTATCATCCCCTTCCAAACACTCAGTGAGGATCTGTTCTTGGAGAGAATCCAACTGTTCTAACTCTTGAAACTGGATTTCTTGCTCATAGCTCGGCTCGATATCAACAATGGATACCTTTTCAATTACTCCAACTGACAAAGTACTTGAAGATGATGGATTTTCAGTCACTTTTTGTTTCTTACTCTCCAATTCTCCGCCAGCTGATTCTTTTTCCTCTATATGAAGGTTTCCACTCACTACCTTCCTCTTGCTAGGATACGAAAGTTCATCAAGACTTTCGCCAATTGCTTCCTCCTGGCTTTCCTTATTGCTCAACGTGGCATAAGTAAGAGAAATTCCTTCTTTCCTCAACCTGCCGATCTGACTGTCAACCCATTCCCTTGAGTATGCTAAAATATCCTTCATCAATATGTTCAAATCGGTCAACTCAGGTTGTGTCCAGTTAGGCAATAGGATAGGCTTATCCTTTTCCTGTTCAAATTGAGGATGTATGTAGTCCCCGTTGTCTTTTTCTTGGTCAGGTATAGGGAACAAGTCACACCTTTTCACAAGTTCAACTGGAATTCTAGACCAAGTCTTCTTCCTGACTCCATACTCGTCCACCAAGTTAGACCAATAATCTTCGATCTGCATAACATGAAGGGACTTCTTCCCGTGAACTCTCAGGTATGGATCATAATCGGACCTTGGATTATAAGTGCTGAATTTATAAAATTGCAACTCTACCCTTGTTGTTTTGGCTGATTGTAATGAGGGGCAGACTTCTAGCATTTTCCCAATTGCAACCGGAAAATCCACTCCTTGCTTGTTCTTTTTCTCCTGAATAGAGTCTACACACGCCAATTGCCTTGCAACTTCAAGCATAACAATTTTGTCCGTTGGATACCGAGGAAGTCTGTACGGAGCATCCGAGAATCCATGAATTCTTATATAAGTAAATGTCGGAAACTGGATAAACCAAGATCCAAACTTGTCAAGCATCACCATAGCTTCTTTAGATAGCCTCCTCTGCACTGTGCCTTGAAGAACTCGCGTGATATACATAAGGAAGGCGTCATTTGTTATCTTGAAATTGTCCCTGTAATGTAGCTGGAGCTGCGGGTAACAATCATATGATTTGAGTTGATCTTTCCGAAGTCCAACTTCGCCTTTACAAATCAGTCCTCTATACTTGGTGAACCGTGCCAAAATATAAACCACATAAGAACTCATGTAGAAGGTTTTGGTCTTCTCCAGGCTTCTCAACTGGAAATCGATATTATCACTTATTAACTTAGCCCAATTTATAGCCTCCATTCCCAATACGATCTCCTCCACATACGAAAACATCCATACTTCAAAGAAGGCTCCTTGAGAAGTTCCCATAATCCTGTTTAACATATGAATCATATCACTGTATTCTATTTTAAAATCCGTGCAAATTAATCTCTTTGGCAACTTGGAGCGATGTCTTTTGGGTTCCTTGATCCAGTTAGAATTGACTATGTCCATACAGGATTCCTTGGCTTGATCGAACATGGCCTGTGATTCCTGTTGAGCCCTGTTCAACATTTTTCGACGATGGGGAATACCAAATACTTCCCTGACTGAATCCTCTGTAAAGTACGCTAAGGTGATCCCATTGGGTGTTTTTATGGATCTTGTCTGAGGATTGTACCTTCTAGCACACTCAACCATTAACTCATTGCACTGAACTGCAGGTGGAAATCCTGCTACTTGATGAAGTCCGGACTTAACAATATTTGTGGCAATAGGCGTAGGCATTTCGTTCTGTGTGCCAAACATCCTTCTCTTGTGTTGAATTGCATTAAACTGTTCAAAGTTTGTATCTACCACTTTCTTCCACTTCGAGGATAACTGGGATTCTGGGTAAAATTCTTTGAGGACTTCCTTTACTTGAGCTTTCCTGACTCCACCTCCCACGTTCTTTGGAGAAGACATTGTGCCTGTAAGAAGCTCGAAGTTAGAAAATTTTAATAAATTTGTAAAAAGGCGATTTCTTGGCTGGAGAAATTTTAAAAAAATAATTTAAAATCCAGAACTTGATTAAAGGCTGTGTAAAGAATAAATTCTTAATAAAAAATTGATCTGCCTTTATTATCTTTAAAGAGCATTCATGGAAATTTAAATAATTTTCTGGATTTCTTAAGACTTTACTAAAGTTTTCTCCAATCCTCAATGAAAAAATCCTATTCCCTTTTAAAATCGCCAATGATAACCTTGCAGTTGCTTGAAAAAAATCTGAAATGGAAGAGGAAAATCGAACTCTATATTCTGGAACTTAAGAAGAATCTGTTTGCAGCTGAAAAAAGACGTCCTTTCTCTTGAGAGAGCTTTGCCTGTAAAAAATTCGATTTTGCAAATAATGAAAATAAGCCCACAAGATTATCTTTTATAATAAAACCTTTCCAAATTGGCTCAAGTCGACTTCTTCTTCTCATTGGGTGTTTTTTGCTTTAAAAACGAAAAAGCAATCTTATCGTGATCTTTGACTTTTCAAACAAGGCGTCCCTTTCTCATTAATTGATAACTTTCAAAATGAAATTTAAGTTATCTAAAATTTCTTTCCTTTTGGTAAAATTCGACCCTCAAGTGGACTTTTTCACTTTTCAACTGGAATTTTCACTTACCAAAATGATTTTGCCTTAGAAAATTTTCGATTCTTTCTTGAAAAATTCGACTTTCAACTGGATTTTTCTACTTCCCGACTGGAATTTCACTTCAACTTAAATTTCCTAAAGTCCAGTTCAATATTTCATTTGCCTTAGTCGATTTTCACTTTGTCAAACTGGAATTTCGAACTCTCCAATTGGATTTCCTTGTAGAAGGCGAATTTTTTCAAATAGATGAATTTTAGTTGGATTTTTCAAGATTTCTCTTTGATAAACGGATTTCCCAACTGGATTTTTCGAAGATTCATCTAGATTTTTCTAGATGGCGCACCTCTTCCAGACTTAGGCGAATTTTATCATGATTTGCTTGCTTTTTATTTGATTTTTCAATGATTTTCTCTCAAAGGCGCGATTTTGTCCAGTTGATTTTTTAACCTTTGCATGCGCTTTTTTCTGCTTTTCCTCACCTTGCATGCGCTTTTCCTGCTTTTGCATGTGCTTTTCTCATGATTTTTTTGATTTTTCAAGACCTCTGCCTGATTTTTGCTTGCTTTTTAGTTCCAAAAATGGAAACTTTCGACTCCACTGCCAGTGACACCTAGCACTTTCTAAAAATAGAAACTTATTAAAAATAGAAAAGCAAAGCAACTTTCTAAAAATAGTAAATCTGTGATTGGTCCGTGAAATGCCAAAACGAAAAAGTAAAAGCAATCCCTAAAAAATAGGAAGTGTCAATTATTTAAAGCACAAAGGACCGGGTCCTATAGGTCTTCTAAGCACTTCTATGACGCTTTACGCTCAGCTTTAGGCCCAAATTCCCCAACTTGTCTCTGATGATGACCCCGACTTTGACACATGAAATTTGCGATATCGTGAGACTAAGTGAAATTCCTCATACTCAAAGCTAAAACCCTAAGAGCAAAACTACAAGAAGGGTCCCCATTTGCAATGGGGCTGCATGTGTGAAAAGGTCACAACACAACCATAATGGCTACAACCATGTATGGAAAAGAAACGATATCACCTCATCGTGATATCAAATATCACCTCATTGTGATATCAACCATAATGGCTACAACCATGTATAGTATGTACAAATGTTCATCACTTGCGTGATGTTGTCACCTCAACATGACTTTCATCATGGCTCTCCCAGAGGGTGAAAACACAAGTACAAGAGGAATCATCACAGACTCTCACGTGATGCTGTCATGGAGTCACACACATGACATCCACCATGGCTCTCCCAGAGGGTGGAATCAAGGGATTTCACCTCGAACTTTTCTTAAAGAAAAGAACTCATTAATCAAGGGATTTCACCTTGAACTTCTCTCACAGAGAAGAACTCATTAATCAAGGGATTACACCTCGAACTTCTCTCACAGAGAAGAACTCATTAATGAGGATCACTAATACTGAGACTCCTTCTTAGTTAAGGCCGTATTCTCCACCATACCAAGCTTATCTCGAAAGTACACAAACTTTATCCCGGATAGAGGCTTGGTGAGAATGTTTATCGTCTGCTCATCAGTGTTGATATACCTCAACTGTATAGCTTTCCTCAATACCATATCTCTGATATAGTGGTATTTGATCTCAACATGCTTGGTTATGTCATGAAACACAGGATTGACAGAAAGCTTCACACAACTCTGGCTATCACAATGAATGATAGTGGGCTCCATTGATTGTCCAAACAATCCTGCAAGGAGCTTACGAAGCCACACTGCTTCCTGAGCTACCACACAAGCTGCAATATACTCTGCCTTTGTTGTACTCAATGCTACAAATGACTGCATCCTGCTACACTAGGAAATCATAGCAGATCCCAAACTGAAGCAACATCCAGAGGTGCATTTCCGATCAGTGACACTTCAAATCCACACCTGAAGAATATCTCAACTATATCCAACTGTGCCACGCAAGTGTCTCAAAATATGCTTTGCTGCAACTAGATGTATTTGCCTTGGTTCACACATGAACTGACTAAGTGCACTCACTGCATGGCAAATATCTGGTCTAGTATTGACTAGATACAACAACGATCCAATCAACTATGTATATAGAGGATCCACCAGATCTGAACTAGTTGCAACCTCCTTAACCATCTTCTTCAGGTTCAGTAGGCTCCCTCTGAATCTTTAAGTACATGCATCAACCTTTCTGACCTCATTGCAGATCACTCTATTCTGAATAGGTTTGCAGAGTTACCAATATCAAATCCATATGAATGTCTTGTACAATTCTAATCTCAGCAACTGAAGAGGTCTTTCAAGGATTTAACACTTGGCCTTGCAACACCGCAACCTTCACTTTCCTCAATGAGTCAGCTGTAACTCCCTCTTGATCCCCGTGAGATTGCAAAAGTCTTATGGAAGTGAACTCCTCTAGCCACCAACTCAATCCTATGGCAGCAAGTTAGACTTCACGCTTGATCATTTCTTTGGTTGGCATGACTTCCTCACAAGATGCCTCAAGCTTTTCATCACTAAGTAATCTCTCATCACCTTCTTGCCCCTAGAACTATCCTGAAAGCATTTTAGAGAGAGATTACTAATAGTTTATCCAAAGAAATATCAATGCTAGAATCATACAAGGTTTACTATCTCAGGTTATAGCATGAATACATAAGAATTTATGAACAATATTAAAACATGAATAAATAAATCAACCTAAAGAGAAATATATCAAAAGATCATAATGAAGGGATAAAGAAACTTATCTTTATTTAATTTTGATATAACTCTTTCTTCCATCTTTTACTCCTCTCAAGAGTGCCAAACTCAGCACAACAAAAAAAAACAATTTGCACAACTACAGATTTCTTGAATGCATTATGCAGTTAGCATGTAGAACCAACTCTCTCCAAGAGTTCAAGGCTCTATCACAATTCATTCATTAGAGAATGATATCGATGTGACCAACTAATCACCATCGAAATTGCAATTCTCTTTTTATTTCAGAGTCACACTCAGTAATCTTCACAACCAGCATGAAATAACTTGTAATAAATGAAATCTTCAAAGGATCTTATGTTAGTGAACACAATTCAAGAGAAACCACCATCTCTCTTTACTAATTACAAGATCCAACTAAATGATATAACTCAACAAACAAAGAATACTTATCTCTTTAAATATTCTGATGGATGAAAATACTGGACGCAGTAAGATACGCTGCTCTTGCATACAGATCAGCACACAACATTCACGGCTTGAACACAGGCCCATGGCTTAGAATAGAAATTCCCTAGAATCCTTCTGAGGAGAGATCTCCTCCACATCCGCAAATAAAGCATGCTGATTAAGCCTAGTGGGGCAATCCTTTGCATAGTGACCAAACATGTCACAACGAAAACATTGGACTTTGGAGAGGTCCCACTTCTTCTTGAATGCGGGAGCACCATCAGCTCCTTTATCTCTATTCCTCTTGAAATATCCTTTCTTTCCACCTTCTCTTTCTTCTTCAAGGATTGAGTGGAAAGAACATGAATGTCTTCATTTGTAGAGCTTTGACCAATACCTCTCGCAGCCAACCTAGACTCTTCTTGAATATAATCTGCCCTCAAACGATCAAACTTGTGAATTTTCGATCTTGCACTGATTCCTTGAATGTAAGACTCCCAAGATGAAGGAAGACCATTAAGGACAAGCATGGTCAAATCCTTGACATCAACAAAATGACCAATAGAAGAGAGTTGATCTCTCAATTCAGAAATCTTCATGAAGTAAGCGATGACAAATTCTCCTTCCGCCATCTTCACATGATGAAGTTGTTGCTTCAATGCAAGTGCACGGCTTGTGTTGTTGATCTCATACATCTCCTCCAAAGACTTAAACATCTCCCTTGCCGTCTTCATCTTAGAGATGATGGGAACAATATGATCCTTCACGAAATCAACTAACATCTTCTTTGCCTTAGTATCTTTCTTCTTCCATCGAATCTTCTCTTCCTCGTCAGCAGGTTCGGAAACTTTGCTCTCCACGAACTCAACCAATTCACTTTCTTCCAAGGTGAGCATAATTCTGAATCTCCAAGATGTGAAATTAGATGCTTCCTCAAGTATGTCCTCGATCTTGAGACGGTTCACCATCTTGACGAAGAGATAGAAGTGAACAAAGATGAGAAGAAGAATAAAGAGTATCGCTGTAAGACTAAATCTGATCAAAATCTTCTTCAAACCCGCTCTGATACCATGTTAGTTTTATGATCAGATTTAATGCACAAAAAATTAATTCAAAATCAGACACAATAACACAGCAGATACCCTGGGAAAACCCTCCTCTTGAGGGAGAAAAACCCAACAACAAATATAACTCTTATATATATGAGCAATGGCAACAAGTATCTTTACAATGAGGGCACACACAAGGCCAATAAACAGCACCAACAATGGCTGTAGCACACACTAATAGTCTGCCCTTCAATCTGCACTTGAATAGACTCACAATCTGCTCCTATATGAATTTGCACTACTCTTCTTGAAGAACTCGCACTTAATGGAGAAGGAGATCGAACTTTGCTTGATTCACAAATGAGAGAAAGTGACCTTCTATATATACATGTTGCTTAGAGGGGTCGCACCTTTTCAAGGACAAGGTCGGCCACCATAAAAATAATTACAAATAATAAAGAATAATTACAAAGGAGGTCGGCCATCTTAGAGATATGTTGCCATTAAATAATCACAAATAATTAAGTATGAAGCCCAAAGCTGCAATAACATCAACAATATGGAAGGCAGAATTTATAAAGTCTCCTATATACTAAATATCCCACAATCCATTAGGGGGAACAAGTTATTTTGCTACTAACAATACTCAGGTAACATTACCACAAACATTTTAGTAGTTACAAAGCGCTTGCAATTTTGAATTATAATTATAAAATTTAATGTGGACCCAATAACACCACAATTATGCAGTTGCTAGAAAGGTAAATAGAGAGGCCAAATGGTTTCCACCCGATTGATTCTATGGATACTCAACATAGATAGGACCTCAAAAGGAAATCTTAAGATTGCTAGAGATTATGGAAGTCTATAGTGTTGTTATGTGGAGGTATAATGCTCCAAGCGTTTGCCCAAGACATTAATGACAAAAACAGGACAAACATTTTTTTTGCGATACAAATGCAATGCATTGCACTTTTGCACACACAAGGTGTCATGACACGACACAACAATACACCTAATGCACTTAGCATGATGATGCAATGAAAGATTTAATCAAACACAAATCAAGTCACTATGATGAACTCAACAAAACAAAAGCAATCCTACAAGTGCTTGAACATCAAAGTCCAACCTACATTTTTGCAACATGCCAAATGCAAACGAGACACAAAACCTTAAAGGTCTGAAATTTGGACTTTGAAATTCAACTTGCATTTTGCACTTGCAAAATGCAATTGACACTCTAAACTACAAGGGCTGGAGATTTTTACTTTGGAGTTTGAATTACATTTTGCAACTTGCAAAATGCAATCAAAATTCAAAACTTTGTACTCCAAAGGTTTGGACTTCAATTGCATTATGGAAGTCCATAGTGTTTCTATGTGGAGGTGCAATGCACCAAGCATTTTCCCATAACATTAATGGACAAAAACAAAACAAACAAAAAAAAATCATGATACAAATGCATCGCTAAACATGTTGCATACACTTCTATGCACAAGGTGTCGTGACACGACACAACATTGCACCTAGCATGCACTCAACATGACAACGCAATGAAAGACTTAATCAAACTTGATTCAAGTCACTATGACAACCTCAAGAAAATAGGAGCAATCGTAAAATTGCTTAAACTTTGGAGTGCAACCTATGTTTTTGCAACATGCAAAATACAAACGAGACACCAAGCCATAAAGGCCTGAAATTTAGACTTTGGAATTTGACTTGCATTTTGCAAGTGCGAACTACAACGGAAACCCCGAACTCCAAGGGCCGAAAATTCAAACTTCAAAGTTCAAATTATATTTTGCAAGTTGCAAAATGCACTCAAAACTCTAAACTTCAAGGGTTGAAACCTCAATTGCAGCTAAACTTCTAATTCCAAATTTCACTTTTTCAGGGTTTGGTGCTTCACTTGCATTTTGTGTGTTGCAAAACAAAGGTTGGATTCCAAGTCTAGGATTGCTCATGTTTTCTTGAGATTATCCCAATGAATTGACCCATGTCCAGTTAAGTCTCCCACCTGTGTCACCATATTGAGTGCATTGGTGTGTGTGCCAAGTATGTCATTGTGTCATTTCACGGCATCTTATGCATGTAGAAGTACAATGCAACATGTTTAGTGCTGCATTTATATCACAAAAATTGTGTTCATCTTATTTTTGTCGATTAATGTCTTGGGGGAAAGCTTCGGGCATTACAAGAGGGACTTATTGTGCAGTCCAATAATGTGGCATTATTTTAATGGAATCTAACTAAAAGATTCTTGCTGCCAATACCTACAAGAAATAAGAAATGTGAACACCAACAATTGGAAGACTCGGAAATTTAGTTACTTAAATATAAGAACTTCCAATTTGTCTTAGAGACCTAGAGAAAACATCTATTGAGGATTGTAGAGCTTAGGTTGAAGCTATGGTACAAACTAAAAAGTATTGGTTGGAAGAAAGGCATGAACTGAGAAGATAATGGATAAGGTAAGCCATGTGAATGTAATGATGAGGGGAGGCCAACATGGGAAGGCGAAAAGCTTTTTTCTTTCTATAGCTGAGCTATAACTAAGGTCTCCTTTGTTGGATTTTTAGTTTAGGGTGGGGATCTCATCTTATTTCTTTCCCACAAATTTCATTTTGTTTGTTTTTAATAACTTTTTAATTCACAAATACAAATCAAAGTAGGAAAAGCCAAAAAAGGGATGTAAATCCACCATAGTCTTTATCCTCTAAAAGAGATGTTAAGATTACGAGTGGCATATGCCTTCAACTTTTAATTCTTAATTGTTGTTCTTCTATCTATAATTACTTTCTACTCCATTTCACTAAGTTGATTTTTGAGAATATTCTTTTGTATGATGAGGAGAGGAATTCTGAGATGCATTTAGTGTGACCCCTGTCTATTTTAAGGAGATGGCAAAGTGGAATGCATGTAAATCCCCATAAAGGAACACAAGAGTATCTTTTAGCATATTAGGTGAGAGAAAAAATAAAATCCAACAAAGAATGGTTGAAAGAGTTGAAACAACTGAGTTATGTGGTAAACAGTCTGCTACAGCAGCCAGTGACTTGTATACCAGCAAGATGGAGCAGATCCACATGGATCAAAATGGCATCCCAATGAGAATAAACAATGTTCTTTTTCCAAGGCAGTCATTATCAACAAAATCACCAAACATATATATAGTTGTGGGGAACAAATGTTATTTGGAAGGCATAACTAACACCTATAATATATTAACAATGGATGCTTAGAAGGGTCTAAAGCATTGCTTGATGGGTGAGAAATCTTGAAATTTTGAGAGGTATTAGGACTAGACTTCATGAGGCCAAAAATTCCATCATTGAAAGAGTCAAGCATGAGATCTTAGACGTAGGTCTTTTCCTACAATCATCCATAATTGAGTTACATAGGCTAAGGTAAACAGATTTCTTCTAATATCACCCTTGTAATGCCCACTACTTGAAAGGCTATGAATAGGCCTTTGAATGCGGATCGTGAGAAAAATTGAAAATAGATTGTGTATCTAATGAAATAGTTTGGTGATAACAACTTTGAGTGAAAACCCATTCAAGTAGGGAAAACCCTCTTACCAAGTACACAAAGGTGAAGGAATTGGGCTTTAACAGACCGCTTTTTCTCATTTGTGATTGGAGATCTCACCAAGTTAGGTGACCACATCTATTCTTGGTTCGGAAAATGCAGTAGTAGCACACACTAGCCATGTCTATCCATGGTGACAACTAAAGAAGCCTACCAAGTGATTCTAATTTCGCTTTTTATTACTTCACTTTTCGGTGATTGATAGCCTATTCCCAGTGTGTGTCGGCTAATAATGGAAAAATTAGGGGTTCGTGTTTTGAAGGATGCTCTTGCTCGAGGTTGGTTGATTTAATGGCGGATTCTTTCTGGGTTTTCAGAGAGCTTCGCAGTGATATGTTGTTCTTGGCATTCTGAGCATTTTCAGGAATTTACTATTTTTAGTAAATTCTATTTCTGGCAGTGGTCCTGTTGGTTTCGGCTCGGTTGACTTTCCATTTCAGACTGATCAGTTGGCTTACTCATTTGCGGCTCTGGGGCATAACTGGAGAGATAAGTCGAATTATTTTAATTAAGTCATGTTTTAATATTATATTTTAACATTGACCCCTTGGCCTAGCAACTTCACTTTAAGTTGTTTTAAAAGATGTTCTTTATGGGTGGGCGTCTCATTAAAGGGATTAATTATATTTTTTATTAAAAGATTTAATCCAAGCATAAGTTGGACGCCAACTTCAAGGAAAAGATTAAGTTTGTAATTAAAGTCAAATTTTGCTTGGTAAAGTGGGACGCCATCTATTGGAGAATTAGGGTTTGACTCACAAGAAAGAAGATTAGGGTTTCGAGAAGGTCAGCGAGAAATTATAAAAGGAAGCCATTGGTTCTCATTTCAGTATCTTTGGTCTATGCTATTGTTATGCTGCCGAAATGGTTGCTGGATTGCTTCGAGGAATGAATGCCTCCTAGCCTTGGCTCGACTTCGTGCTTGAGAGATAGCACCTAGTGGAGAAGTTTGCTTATTTTGAGTGAGTTTGTAGTGAGGTTTGCATTGTAGTGTTGTTTTGCCATTAGAAGTTCAGTTTATTGCATTTTATGTCATTTTCTAGAGTTGCTGATAATAGGGCTGAATCTGTAGTTTCACTCATAAATCAGAAAACAAAAATAATCTCATTCTGGGTATTGTGTCATTGCATCTTATTGGTAAGGGCGCCCCTTCATGAATATTTGCAGATTTTAATACGAAGCTTATGATTTTATAATGCAAATCCGTCATTCCTTGAAGGCCGTACTTTCTGGAGTGCGTTGGGATTCGTGTCAGTAATTAATAACCATTTTTAGATGCCATTTCTTATTACTAAGTTAGGCGCCATCATTTTGAGGGTCTATTGCATCAGATTTGAGATCATTTGGGTGAGAAATGAGAGAGTTATGAGCATATTGCTAGGGATCTGTGTTGCTGGTTATTTAATTAAAGTGCAGGTCTGTCATAACCAGATTTAAGAAATCTGCATTTTCTTCCTTGGATCGGAGTTAAGAAATCATTAAAGGCTTTGTCAAAGATTCCATGTTGTTGCAGCTATTTGAAGAGCTTTAATACTTGATCTTGCAGGCATTTACATATTCATTGTAAGCTGAACAGTAGTACTGTCAGCATTTCCTTCAGTCTTACTTTACATTCTGTTGATGCAATTGTATTTCTGTATATCTCCGTCATATGGTAGCTCCCATTCCGTCTCGGGTTGGAAAGCACATTCTTGACGTCGAGTACTTCAGCATTCTTGCTTATTTCCTTTAATTGCATTGTAATTCCTTTTATCTCCACCATATGGTCGCATCAATTCCATACTGGATTGGGTAGCACATACTTGGTGTTGAGTTTGCTTTCAGTACTTGTAGCGTAGAAGATCCTCTGACCATATGTTCGTCCTTCACGGACACATTCTTGGTTAGAGTTACCTTCAGTTGCATTTTGTTTAAGGCACTGACGATCCTCTTGCCATATGACAGCCTCTCTCTTGTTGAGATTGAGTGCGCATCCTTGGCAACGAGTTAATTGTAATCTACTAGTTTGAATTATCTAACCCTAACGGGTGTTATCTGCATTGTGGTGTATTTGGTAAAAATTGAAAAAAATTGGCTCAGAATATTTCAGTGGTATCAGAGCCAAGATCCTGCCATCCTGTGCCCAACAAAGTTCACTTGACAGATGAGTGACAGAGATACCAGACGCTTCATACAGAGAGAGATGACTATAGAGAATCCTCTACTTGAGTTAATGCATGAACTGTTTACGCTAATGAAGGATCCTGACATAAGGTGGGGAATCAGAAAGATTTATGCTAGGTCTGAAAGTCGGGATAGCAAGGTGCACATGGCACCTCATATTGATCGTGAGCTTGATGAAGAAACTCTGATAGTTGAAAAGTGTGTGGAAGAACCCCAAAATACTTCCTTAGATTTGCATGTGATAGGAAGTGATGAAGAACAGTTCAGTGAAAAGAACATAACAACAGTCTTGAGTTCTAATGAAAATACATCCAATGAAGGTCTTGAGGCTAAGGGCTTCGCAAAAGTTGTTGGTATGACGGTTGTGTGGGATGAGTTCGTTGAAAAAGAACAAGATGAAGAAAACACTAGTGGTGTCCTTGAACCAGCTTATGATCATTACCAAGGTGATGTTGTTAATGGTGATTCTGATGTGTTTATACCTCTTTTAGTTGAGGATTTGGTCAAGGATTATTCACCTCTTGCTGCTGTTCAAATCTCTCAAGAATTCTCACTAGACAAATGTATGACAAGTAGCCAAGAAGACCTCCTTGGTATTCATTGGGCTGCTAATGAAGAAATCAATGACATACTTCCCCATGATGAAGATAATGACAGTGATGTTTTCAAAACAGCAGGCAATGGAGATTCTTCATTTCATTATGATGATGACATTGGGTTTGAGCATCAAACTAAGCCCTTGGAGAGAAGGACTTATGAAGAAACCAGTTCAAGTGAGTTACTGGGTGACCTATTCAAAGACTCAACACTCCAAGAGAAGCATGAAGAGTACTTTTCTCTTGATCAAAACAGTCAGTCTTTTTCCATTTGGGATCCCGGTTGGTTGACACCAAGGTATGATAAAGAACCTTTGTGGGATGAATTTCCCTTTGATCCAGATGAAGATCAAAAATTAGTTTGCATGGAAAACTATGAGGTGGCCATTGAAGAGGAAGTTGTCTTTGAAGAAGAAGAGGGTTCAAAGAAGCTCCATGATGATGTCTTTGAAGTGGTTGCAGCCGCTAAAGAAGAAAATGTTTCTACGGAAACTTTCCGAACAGCGGATGACTATGATCCATTGAGCAAGTTGGGTGTTGCTCTAATGTTTGATCAAGAAGACAGTGATGAAGAAGAAGAGCTTGAAGACCATATGGCTCTTGAAGATGGAGAGTTTGAAGGTGTTACTAAACACAAAGCTGATTTATCAATGCACGAAGCTGATTGCAAGCGATGGGTTGAAGATTTTGTGGAGTATGATGCCTTTCATGACAATGAGCATTCTCCTCTAGTTGAAGGTGAAAGACACGGAAGCTGGAGCAGCTATGATGGCCGCAAAGACACAAAACAAAGTTCTGATTTTGACAATCAGCCAACCAGCAATCTGCCATCTTTGCATATTCTTGAGTGGGAAGATCAAGACAAAGAGTCCTTTAAGAGGGAAGTGCGAATTCTATCCCAATTTGATCGCACTCACAGTTTGATTGAAGATCTCCACTGGAAGGCTTAGCTTGAAGAGAGAAAAAGAGGAGTTAAGGGTGAAGTTGCTCTTTTCAATTTGCAACTCATCAGAGACTCTTTGGAGGCGTTGAAATCAGATTGCATACACTTGATGGAGGATCAGGATCATGCTATTGAACTTGCAAAGAAGTCCTTCAGTGTTGTCCAAGAAAAGGAGAGTTTGGTTGATGAGCTCACTCTGGAGCTTAAATCAACAAAGGACAAGTTAAAAGAAACTCATTTGTCTCTAACAGAGGTTGAAGACCGGTTTGTTGATTTCAAACTTTTTAGCAAGCAAAAGAATGAGCAAAGAGTTGAAGAAATCAAGCAAGTAATTGACGAGCTTGATAGTCTTCGAGAGGAGTTTGATCTTGAAGGGTTCACAAGGAAATCAGAAGTTGCGTATGCAGATTTGGATCAGCAAGATGGAAAAGGGGACTTCCAAGTCTTTGACAACCCTTTCTTTGAAGTGGGTGCTGAAGCAACTTATGACAATCCTCTTTTTGAACCAAGTGAAGAGGAAGCTTATGAGAAACATTCCTTTGAGGTAGATGATGGGATTTCAAGCCTTGAGGAAATTTCTTATGACATCATTGTTGAAGAGGGAAGTTCTAGCACTTCTTCTGACAATGGAATGAGGATGCATGAGCTGCATAATGAAGACTTCACTGCTGCTCCTAGTCTCCCCATTTAGGAGGTGGAAAATCAAGAAGCATGGTGGAATGAGGTCACTAATCTTGATGAGCAACAAAGGGATGATTGGCACTCCGATGAAGAGTTCATTCATTTTCGGATATGGATGCTTGTCAGATTCCTATCGGACTTCCTGCTTACACCATCTTCTCTAAGAATAACTAATTTCATAATGGAGTTTGATGAAGGGTCCATTGAATCCTTCCAGCAATTCTTCTCTCATGATTTTGAATTTGACTTTCTCAATGAATTCAGATTTGTTGAGTACTTCTTGGAGTTTCAGGGTGCGATGATTCAAATAGAACGTATTTCCCAAAGCGTTCTAGTAAAAGTAATTCTCCATTTGCAAAATGGCTCTTCTTTACTTATGATGTGGGGCCCTGGTATCAGCTCACTTTTGACATGTGTCAAGAAGGTATGTTGGAGTGATGAGCCTCAAATTCACTGTCCTTTGGATGTTATTACCTTCTTTGTCAGTCATTTGAAGTTCACTCCTAATGATCAATGGGAGTTTTGAAAAGTAAAGTTGAGCAAGGATTGGTACTTGGCTGTGATGGGATCTTCAGTGGGTTTATTTTCGGCTGTAGATATAAGCAAACATGATATTTTGGGTGCTGATTTTCAGTTTGGCAACAGCTATCTATCTCCTTGGATGCTGATTTTCATAAAATCAGATTTCAAGTTGATCATTTCAGTCTTGTTGGGTTGCTGGTTCATTCAATTTCAGACCTTCCAATCTCTTTTGAGGGACAATTTATGGTTTCAAATGAGAGAATTGGTGGTGTGGATTGAGCACGATCAGAATTTGGAAAGAAACCATACTCATTCTAATGGTTTTCTTGGTACATATTCTTGTACAAATAATTGGAGCAGCAGACCATCGCTCGACTTTGCTTGGCATTTCGAGACTCCTACTGCTGAGATCCTGTTCAATGTCTTGACTCTACATTCTGAGACTCTTGGGGTTGGAATTGTGAGAAACTTCTTTAGACTTCATAGTTGTGCCATGATAGTTCAGCGGAGGCATAGGGAATTCATGTGGAATCATGAGTTTGAGTTTGTTGAGTTCTTGCAAAGGATAGCCTTCCTCTTTGCAAGAAGAGATGAAGATGTCACATTTGCAGTCATGGTTTCATTTGTTACCATGTGGAAGTATGCTGAGGAGATTAGTTGTGAGTTGAGTGACCTATCCTTCTTCTTGCCTAGAATTGTGGTTGACAGTGGTATTGTTGTTACTGTTGACTCTGGGCATCTTGGACGTGAGACGTTGCATGATATTGATCTTAGTCCTTTAAGATCTTTCAGTTTGATTATCATGGATGGTAACACTTGGGAGTTACAAGGGAGGTTAGTGCAACATTGGCATGATGTTTTCACTGATATGATCAGAGTGGTGCAGCAGTGGCATGGTGGGTCCTTCCTGAGATGGATTTGGGAACCTGGGATCATACTTGTTTTGGTATGGATCAGTTTTAAATTTTCTGGAGTTATGGCGATATTGCTTGAGGACAAGCAATTTTGGGAAGGGCGGACTGTAATGTCCCCGTTTTTAGCACTTCACTTTTCGGTGATTGATAGCCTATTCCCAGTGTGTTGTCGGCTAATCAGTGGAAAAATTAGGGGTTCATGTTTTGAAGGATTCTCTTGCTCGAGGTTGGTTGATTTAATGGCGGATTCTTTCTGGGTTTTCAGAGAGCTTCGCAGTGATATGTTGTTCTTGGCATTCTGAGCATTTTCAGGAATTTACTATTTTTAGTAAATTCTATTTCTGGCAGTGGTCCTGTTGGTTTCGGCTCGGTTGACTTTCCATTTCAGTCTGATCAGTTGGCTTACTCATTTGCGGCTTTGGGGCATAACTGGAGAGATAAGTTGAATTATTTTAATTAAGTCATGTTTTAATATTATATTTTAACATTGACCCCTTGGCCTAGCAACTTCACTTTAAGTTGTTTTAAAAGATGTTCTTTATGGGTGGGCGTCTCATTAAAGGGATTAATTATATTTTTTATTAAAGGATTTAATCCAAGCATAAGTTGGACGCCAACTTCAAGGAAAAGATTAAGTTTGTAATTAAAGTCAAATTTTGCTTGGTAAAGTGGGACGCCATCTATGGGAGAATTAGGGTTTGACTCACAAGAAAGAAGATTAGGGTTTCGAGAAGGTCAACGAGAAATTATAAAAGGAAGCCATTGGTTCTCATTTCAGTATCTTTGGTCTATGCTATTGTTATGCTGCCGAAATGGTTGCTGGATTGCTTCGAGGAATGAATGCCTCCTAGCCTTGGCTCGACTTCGTGCTTGAGAGATAGCACCTAGTGGAGAAGTTTGCTTATTTTGAGTGAGTTTGTAGTGAGGTTTGCATTGTAGTGTTGTTTTGCCATTAGAAGTTTAGTTTATTGCATTTTATGTCATTTTCTGGAGTTGCTGATAACAGGGCTGAATCTGTAGTTTCACTCATAAATCAGAAAACAAAAATAATCTCATTCTGGGTATTGTGTCATTGCATCTTATTGGTAAGGGCGCCCCTTCATGAATATTTGCAGATTTTAATACGAAGCTTATGATTTTATAATGCAAATCCGTCATTCCTTGAAGGCCGAACTTTCTAGAGTGCATTGGGATTCGTGTCGGTAATTAATAACCATTTTTAGATGCCATTTCTTATTACTAAGTTAGGCGCCATCATTTTGAGGGTCTATTGCATCAGATTTGAGATCATTTGGGTGAGAAATGAGAGAGTTATGAGCATATTGCTAGGGATCTGTGTTGCTGGTTATTTATTTAAAGTGCAGGTCTGTCATAACCAGATTTAAGAAATCTGCATTTTCTTCCTTGGATCGGAGTTAAGAAATCATTAAAGGCTTTGTCAAAGATTCCATGTTGTTGCAGCTATTTGAAGAGCTCTAATACTTGATCTTGCAAGCATTTACATATTCATTGTAAGCTGAACAGTAGTACTGTCAGCATTTCCTTCAGTCTTACTTTACATTCTGTTGATGCAATTGTATTTCTGTATATCTCCGTCATATGGTAGCTCCCATTCCGTCTCGGGTTGGAAAGCACATTCTTGACGTCGAGTACTTCAGCATTCCTGCTTATTTCCTTTAATTGCATTGTAATTCCTTTTATCTCCGCCATATGGTCGCCTCAATTCCATACTAGATTGGGTAGCACATACTTGGTGTCGAGTTTGCTTTCAGTACTTGTAGCGTAGAAGATCCTCTGACCATATGTTCGTCCTTCGCGGACACATTCTTGGTTAGAGTTACCTTCAGTTGCATTTTGTTTAAGGCACTGATGATCCTCTTGCCATATGACAGCCTCTCTCTTGTTGAGATTGAGTGCGCATTCTTGGCAACGAGTTAATTGTAATCTGCTGGTTTGAATTATCTAACCCTAACGGGTGTTATCTGCATTGTGGTGTATTTGGTAAAAATTGAAAAATTTGGCTCGGAATATTTAGGTTATGCATTAAATTAGGGTTAGTCTTTACATACAACACCGCGAGCATACAATTTAAAATGGTATATTTTAGTTAGCTCATATTAGCTAGTGAAAATAGAAGAAAGGAGCTTAGTTTGAAATCTTGAATTTATAAATTAGGGTTTAGATCTATAAACACATAAATGTTTGGATCAAAATTCCCTTGACCCCATGAACTAAAAAAATAAAAATTAACATTTAAAAATAAATGATGTTAAGCTTGAAGTTTGATAATTTTACTTACCAATTTCTATATAAAATAAATTATTTACCATAATAATTGATATATTTACAAACAACCTAATCACTATAATCCAAAACATTAAGAAAAATAATATACAATCATTACCATTACAATATTAATAACTATTAAAACACATTTCTTTAAGTGCAGAAAACAGAATTGCGTGCGTGTCATTTGTTTTGTAATGTGCAAAACCCCCCTCACATCTATCTTGTGATGTAATGCAAATTAATAATAATTTCAGATCAAAAGAAACAAAACAAAAAGTGTAATAATTTCAGACGACAAAAATTCATCGGACTTCATTGCCGTGTTTAAAAACAAAAACTATGAATTTTATTTAAAGCAAATTGCATGACTTGAATTATTATGTGTTCTACTATTTGGTCTCAAGTCAAATAGAAACTTATAAAACTCATTATAAAGAAAGTAGTGGAACACGTCGTTTGGATAATATGCAGCTTTACAATAATGTCACAAAAGACGAAGTCCATGCAAGGTTGGTGGAAAACTATGGTCATCTATTTTGAGGGAGACCACGTGTCAAGTAGTAGCTACCAACAAATTACATGACAAAGGCTAGGAGTAAATAAAAGTATATAATAATAATTGGAATTATGGCAAAGTTTATGGTATAGCAAAAGGTTGAAAATTCAAATTAAAATTAAAAAAAATTTGTGTAGTATAATTTAAAAGTATGGCTGATTTTTTTTTTTTTTAATATGTATTCATTCAATATTCTATTATTATATCTCATCATTTTGTTTAGAATATTTTTAATAATTTTTTTAGAATAACATCTATCTTGCATTAGGTCATGATGGGCATAATCATGTTTTTCTTTTTCAAAGTTCAAATAGTTTACATTTTAAAGCCGACAATCTTAAGCATAATTGTTACTTATTAATAAATGTGTCAAAAAGTTTAAATTGTGTGTCTTAGTCTTGTATTTAGGAGAATCACTCTAGGTCATTTTAATCATCGAAGGATTGTAGTTATAGAGCGTATTTTTCAAGACAATATATCGACATATCTATTGATAACATTTGGTAGGTCCACATTAACATCCAACTCCATTTTCCCACTTTGTTTATCACTGTTAACTTAGAGCCTTGATGTCTAAGGTGCAAAGAAGTCTTGATATTTAATAATTACATAATAGATGCTTTGTGGCTTCTTAACACAACCAAGTTTTTTGTTACCCAAGATTTCATTAGACAAACAAGTTTTCTAAGCATCAAGATTCAATTCAATTCTAGATAAATTATAAAAATCTAGACAAAATCATGCCTTAGACAAGGTTGTTGTCACAATTATACACAAGAAACTTCTTTGATTTCAATGATCCATTCTCTCTAATCCAAAATCTAATTTCAAATTTCAAGTACAAGTCTTTGGTTGCAGTGAGACATCAATCAAAGTCCACATTTAACTAATTTTTATTTAATTGTCTATACTTTACCCAATTTAGCTACTAAAGTCATATGCTTAAAACATAATCAATTTATTTATCATGCAAAGAGGCAAAAACTATGTAGAAGCAACACTTACTTAAAATGAACTCTAAAGTAAAATAAAGTACATCCGTTTTTATTGGATGAAGCAAAACATATTAAAAAGACAAAGTCAAAGATGTGAAGAAACTAGTTGTAGGAGGAATAGCCTCAACTACAAAACTATGAAGGTGCAAAGAACAAGGTAGGCCAAAAAATAGTTGTCGATACAAAGATACAATAAGAATAGTAACATTGTTGCTACAAATAATGTAAAACACACATAATAGTTGCACAAGAAAGTAACGTACTTAATCTTTTAAGCTTGGAGAAAACCATAACAAACTCCATGCAATTATAACTCAAGGATTTAGTCTTTATAGATGCATTGAACCATCACCAAAAAAAATTCTCCCATATCAAGATGGGAATTATTAGGTAATATCACCATTTCTAAAGAGGGCTAGAGGGTATGAGCAAAGGTAAAATGTGACCCAGATGGTGATACCTTATCTTGGAGCTAAGTGAGAAGACATTTAGCCTACAACTTGATTTTATCATTGTTAATGCTTTGATCTTTTAAGGAGGAAACTATGCATGCCGTTTGGGTAAGTAGGCTAGAAAAAATGGTTTGAACTTCAATTCCCAAGGGAAAAAAAGAGTGTGACAAGACAACTAGACATACAAACTTTTGAATGCTTTTGATAACGATAAGGTGATATGAGTCGAATATCATGTTGTGAGCAATAAAGGATCTAAGAAGAGAAGATTTCCAAGACCAAGGGAAATGGAATAGGGTGGGTATGGATGCCATAAGTGCATCCCATAACAATTTATTTAAGGGCAGAACCAAAAATAATGTTTGAAGGATTCCCTCTTACCAGAGAAAGGATAGGAAGGGGGCAAGTGGAGGAATTTAAGGAAGGTTCCCACTAGGAGTTTGACATGCAAGAGTTTCCAAATGGTGAGTTGGAATTGAGAATCAACTTTGGATTTCTAGATTTGAAGTTTAAGTTTATTCCAATTGGTTTGTCTAAGGTTGCATCTCCAAAGAGAGTTAAGTTGGCAAGAAATGGGAAAGTTGAGCACACGTTATTTATAGAGAACATTGAGAGGAAAAAATATGAGGCTACAACCATTAGGTCACCTCCAATCCTTGAGAAAGCTATAATGACAATTATAAGAAATTAGGGTAGTGAGGTTGGGGGGGCACAATTTTATGAACTTCCATCACAACCTTGTCTTTGTAGCTTAAATCAAAGAATGAATTGAGTTGGTGCCATGATTTCCACATACAGCTTGAGGGATCCCATAGATCTCCAAATATTTGGATGCATTTCTTAAAGAGGCACTTAGCTTTGAATCTAAGAATCATCACCAATAAATTGTTATTTTCTTAGATCAGACAATTCCACCATATTGAAGAAGTTATGAAATTGAGCCCATGGCTAAATGATTGATCAGACCAAGACAACTTGTGTGAAGCCAATTTCCAACCTTTCCATATGCAATTGAGAGGGGATAATCCATGAATCTTAAAGTATGAGGCTAAAATAATCTTGTCATTCTATTGAATTGAGCTCCATGATTTACCTAAAGTGACTATTTGAATATGGTATTGAACCAAAATTTTCCAAGGTGAATTTCCTCCCAAAGATCTTCCAATCCATTAGTTGAGAGATAGAACAATTATGTGTTATGATCAATGATTCCCAATCCACCCTTCTCCTTTGGGAGTATACAGTGGGACCAATAAGTGACAAACATGCCTTTTTAATTTCCCCATTTGGATCAAATAAAACTACAAATGAGTTGTGTTAGTTATTTGTAACAAGTTTTGGAGGGCAACCAACAAGATGAGATATAGACATGACTAACCAAGAGGAGTTTTTTAGCCAACCATATATGCCCAACCATAGATAGAAAACACTTTTTCCAAGCCAATAGTTTGGATTTACATTTGTTTAGAAACCACCTCCACATATATTCTAAAGAATTCTAATTCCATAATTAATGTCAAGGTATCTAGTAATGGATCCATGTTTGATCTCTTTCCACTCTTTTGGAATCCAAGATTGATGAGGGTTGGGATGTGTCATCCATAATTTTTTTTTTCATAGTTAGCTAGGAGCTCAAAACAACACAAAAATATTCAAGAATATCAAGCAGATTATTGACATCTTCAACTATATTTTGAATAGAAATCATCAACAAAGTGGGAGTTAAGGTCAACATAGTTACTAGGGAGAGAGATTCCATGAATAAGGTGATTCAACTAGGTATTATGAAAAAGATGTCTCATAAAACCAGTTGTGAAGACATAAAGGAATGGGGGAAGAGAACAACCTTGGAAAATGGATTTTTAGAGAGGGAATTGTGGGGATAGGGCTTTATTAATAAATCTTACATTATCATCCATGAACAATATTTGAACATGGGCACAAAAGTTAGGAGCAAATACCAACCATTGAAGCATTTAAAGGATGAATGACCAACTTATACAATCATAAGCCTTATCAAAATTGAGTTTGAGTATCAAGGCATCTTAAGCCATTTGTTGTGCCTATTCTAATAATTCCCAAGCTAGCACCAAGTTATCAAAAAAAATCTACCCCAAGAAAGCTGGTATTCTCAAGCCTCATAATATCTTGGGTGATGGTTTTGATTATTTTGGCTAGAGCTTTAGCTATGATCTTGTAAGATACATGTTGAGTAAGGTTACAGGGCGCTGGGCATTCATAGTATCTTCTTACTTCCTTTTGGGGTAAGCTTGATAATTCCTTGGTTAATGGTAACTTTTAGAGGCCCAATTTCAATGCCCTTACAATAAACATTGTTGAAATAATCTCTAATGTGAGGCCAAAGCATGTAGTAGAACTCAACAAGCAAGCTATTCAAAACTAGGCTCTTCTTTGATGTCAAATTGTACAACCTCCTTATCTCTTCCAAGGAAAGATGGTGATCCAAAAAGTTGTTATCATGCTAAATTTTGCAAGGGATATAACTAACTAAGTTGTCTTCCAAAATAGGAACTAAGGGGTGATTAATTAAATCATTGGTAAACAATTATTTATAATGTTCATAAAATATTTTCATGATCATACCTTGGTTGGCCTATGATGAGCCATAAAAAAAGAAGTAATAACAACAATTTATTCCTTTTTATGTTTGTACTGAAGGAAATGGAAGAAGAACTTGTTGCTCTTATCACCTCATTTTGTTGGTGTAAAATTAATGTTTTACCATTATCTGCACCATTTATTTTACTTTGTAGGTTAATCACTTTCTTAGGTGGTGAGTTGGTTGTAGAAAGGTAGTTATCTCTCACAATTTGTTATGAATTTTGAACAAACCTTTCCCTATAATTCTAGAATTCAGTTTGCTCAAAATTTCTTTATATACCCATCATTTGAGCAATACAAACACATCAATTTGACCTACAATCTCTTGTATTTGGTTGATTCAATACTAGTATTCAACTAAGTTTTCCTAGCTCCATTTTCACTTTCAACCATTACAGATAGGCCCTCAATTGAGCACCTTTTCCCTTATAAGTAATGATTTTACGAAGCATGGTTTTAGTGTGAACTACTGATTGTTGTAGAGGAGTGCTATGTGGATTACTATCCAAGAAGATTTTGCCCTGTATTTGTTGTCTTTTAAGAGATTTGTCAATACTTCTATGCTTGACAACAACGCTCCTACCAAAATCGTGAAGGACAAGAGTTCTATGATAAATAAACTTTAAAGTAAAATAAATAAAAAATAAATAAGAAAAAATAAAATGATTGACTAAATCATATAAATAAAAATAAATTATATATAAAAAATATATATTCAAAACAAATCAAAATAAAGGAAAAAATAATTTTCAAAAAGAAATAGTAAGAAAAAAAATAGAAATCAACAAACAACATTTAAAATATTTTAAAGAATCATTTTTTATCTTTTCAATAATATAATAAAAAAAACTATATAGACATAATTTAATGACAACCATTTACATATATAATTATGAAAATGATAAAGTATTAATATTTTTAAATACAATTGATTTTTTCTTATTTATTAAAACGTGACTTTTTAATTATAAAATTAAATTTGTTCACTTCAATTGTCTTTTCTCTTTTCAAATCCAAGTATATCAATCATAAATGATTTGATGAACGAGTCCTCTATTTTAACTTATTTATACACATTCTTTCCATAGCATAGAAAATTTATGCTTTAATATAAATAACACATGGAAAATTAGGTAAGCTATTTTAATAATAATTATTATAATATAACTTTGCACACATAATACAAAACCTTAATCACTATTTTGTATAAAGATATAATTTAAATTAAGTCTTGCTAAGGGAAGTCTCACACCAATACTATTTTTACATATATTTTAATATAAATGAGTCAAGTGATTGCTAAGGGTTTATTCATAAGAATGATTTTCTTTCTAACGGTTGTTTTGGAGATCTTCTTATGGTTTTCAGGTTTGGAATTGCGTATGGTAATTTTGTAGATACTATCTCGGGGTGCAATCAACTTATGGATAATCTTCCTCCTGAGAAAAAAGTGAAAATCTCTTGGGATCATTTTTTGCCATTGTCATACTATGATGTTGGTTCTAGCTTGCCACCTAATAAGGAAAAATGACTTGCTCTAGTCTTTGGTACCAAGCTTTTGTATTTTGTACTCGGTCTTTTTTTTTGTGGGGGGCTTCTCTGGGGGGCTATGTGTTAAAGTATATCCGTTCACTTTGGTTGGGATTTCTTTGTGGGTTTGGCTAGGGTTCTAGGTTTATTTTTTGTCTTTTTTTGGAGCTATAACCAGAGGTTTTCTTCCCTAGTTCTTTCCTACCGGTATGCTCCTTTTGAACCAAGGCTTGTAAACTATTGCCTGATTAATAAAATATTCAGTGGCTTAGCCACTTTTATTTAAATAAATTAAAAAAAAATGTTATATAATAAATGCTTAAGATCTTATCTTAAAGCTGCCTATATTGGGGACTTGCCCTTTGGAGAAAGTCAATAATGTTTAAAGAACAAAAGGATGAGAATGAAGCCATGATCCTTTTATTAGTCCTTATTATAACAATTATTATAGCAAGTGTTAAGGGAAAGTATCTAGTTTTAATTTTATACTTCTGAATTACTATATTAGTTTATTTTAAAAATTTACTATTAAAATTTACGACTGTAGTTGTATATCATTAAATATGATGTTATGTTTATATGTTCTTATTTGAAGAATTATAAAATAAGAAGGAGATTAAGTTAGTTCAATATTAAGTTATGTTTTTTAGCATGGTTTTATATTATTAAACAATTTATTACTTTTTAAATGTCTTATTTTGAAGAGTTTGTTTTAATTAATTATTAGGAATAATATTCAATATTAAGAACTTTAAAGTTGCAATTAGGAAATTCACCACCAACAATTCACCATCAAAAAATTCATCATAAACAATTCACTGTCGAAACCGCCATGACAAATTCACCACTAGTAATTCACCGCTTAGATGTCTGAATGTTTTTTTTTTTTAAAAGAGGGTAAAAACTTTATTAAATCAAAACAACATTACAAAGGAAAGAGAAAAGACCCACCAGGGGCCCAACAAAACCAAGAACTAATTCACACCCAAGAAGCACCTCATATCTTTTGTAACCCACTCCTCCAGAACAGGGGTCATGTCATCAAGAAGATTGCCCTAGTCATCCACATACCAAGAATCCCTCCTCTCTGTAGCCCATATAGCAAGCCCATCAACCACCTTATTCCACTCCCAAGGAATGTGGCAAAAAATAAGACTCCAAAGTAGAACACATAGAAATAATGTGTTTGCCAACCACAACTAACTGCCAATTCACCTCCTCAAAATGTTGCTTTTGCAACATATCAACAACATCCTGAGAATCAGACTCACAAACAATCCACTACCATCGAAGTCCAACCATGGGCTCAATCACCATAAGAATAGCACTAGCCTCCATGAGATTATTAGTTTGCAAACCGTGATACATGGAAAAGAAAAAAACCACCACTCCCAAGTTGTCTCTGCCAATACCACCAACTCCAGCATGCCTAGGATTACCCCTAAAAGACCTGTCTGTATTGATTTTTAGTTCTCTGAGAGCAAGAGGGCACTAGAAACCAACACGATCAACCCTCTCATTCCCACAACCTCGATGCACTCTATTCAAATCTCTCCTATCCCTTTCAGCCAGGCCTAAAGCATTAACCACACCCAAATCGACAGGATCAACTGACACCGATAAGTCACACTTCGCAATCAGAGTCTCTTGCATAACTCCAAGTATTCTCCTCCAAAGCTGCCTAATAAGCAATTTTTTATCCAAGAAAATCTGCCTGTTACACTCCAACCAAATATGCCAAACAATCAAACTAGGGCCAATGATCCAGACAATTTTTAGAAAAGAGGTCTTAGCAAGAGAGGATCCTTGTTTCCTCCAATAATCATCCAAAGAAGAAACATGGCAACACGGTAGGCACCAATGATTCCACCATAGATTCCAAATAGCCTTTGCAAAAAAGCACTGAAAGAAGAGATGCAAGAAATATTCTTCATGCTTACCACACAAGAAACACATGGAGGGGCCCTGGAACCCCTTCTTCCAAAGATTCTCCCAAGTTAGACATTTTACTTGAACCATGAGCCAAGAGAAAAAATTACATTTAGGCCAAGTAAATTTATTCCAAACATTCTTCCACCAAGAAACCCCAGAACTCCCAAAAACCCGCTTATCCAGAACTTGATGACTAGAAGCAACTGAAAATTTGTCTTTTGAATCAGGGCCCCAAGCTAGCACATCTTGCCCATTAAGAGAATTGCAAACACAATTTGAAAGAATCTTAGCAAGCTCTTGACGGTCCTCCATAACACCACCAAGAGGCCACTCTAGAGGGCCCTTCCACCTAGACACAGAGGTCTGACCCAAGGATTGTTGAGATTTGAAGTCAGCCACACGACACCAACCCGCCTCCTCAAAAACCTGGCACAAGTTCTAAAGGTGAGGATGAGTAGAAAAAATGGGAGGATGACTATCCCAAGAATCATCCCAGAAGAGAGCATCTTGACCACCATTACAAATCCAGAAAACCCCTTGCTTAACAAGCTTGGCACCCCTTTTGAGGGTACCCCAAATCATAGAGCCTTTCCCCTCCACACTGAATCGTGCAACCTCTGCTCTCTCCACCACACCCAAATATTTGAAGGTGAGAATTTTAGCCCACAAAAATGCGGTTGCGAACACCAATGCCAATATAGCTTAGCAGCCAAAGCCTACCCATTCAAATTAGCCCGTCGTAGACCAAGACCACCCTCCTGCTTCGACCTACAAACAACATCCCATTTAACCAAGCTCCACTTTCTATTAAGAAAGTTTCCAAACCACAAAAACTGCCGAGACAATCTCTCAAAGTCCTTGATAAAGTTGGAAGGAGCAGACAAAACAAAGCACCTATAAAGAGGGAGAGCCTAAACCACTGACTTTAAAAGAGTCACTCTACCCATCGAAGAAAGCCACCTGCAAGTCCAATGACTAACCAATCTTTGAAATTTATCAAGGATCTCCTACCAAAACCTTTTTGGGAGTGAATGAATGGCAAGAGGGATTCCAAGATAAACAAAGGGGAGAGATCCAATCCGGAAATGAAAAATACTAGCTATTCTCCTCTAGATAAATTTAGGAGTGTGGAAGAAGTAGACGAAAGACTTCCCCTCATTAACACATTGCCTTAAAGCTTCCAAGTAGTTGTCCAACACACTACGCTAATTGATAGCCTCCTCAAGCTTCGCTCTACCCATCAAGGTGGTATCATCTACAAACTGAAGATGAGACTGAGGGGGAATATCATTTCCCCAATTGCAACCCTAAATCAAGCCAGAAGCTACTCAAGCATGAATAAGCCTCCCCAATCCTTCTGCAATCAAGATGAACAAGTAGGAAGACAAAGGATATCCTTGTTTGAAACCTTTAGAAGTATCGAACAACTTAGTAGGCTCACCATTGATAAGCACCGAAAATGAGGAAGAAGTAACACAACTCTTGACCCATTCAATCTAGCCGCCAACAAACCCAAAAGCTCCAAGCATCTTAAATAAAAAGTTCTATTTAACCCAATCATACACTTTAGCCATGTCCAACTTGATAAACATTGATTTTTCTTTAGAAGACTCCATAGAGTGAATGGTCTCAGCAACAATAATAACACCATCCATGATCTATCTACCAACCAAAAAAACCCCTTGCTCCTTTGAGATTAACCCACCTAGCCAGGGTTTCAACCTTTGGGCGATCAACTTAGTAATAATTTTATTAACAACATTACATAAAGCAATTGGCCCAAGAAGATCCAAATAATTAGCCCCCTCCTTCTTTGGAATGAGAGCTAAAAAAGTTGCATTCAGATATTTCAACATTTGTTTATTCATGAGGGATTCCTTAACAACCTCTAAGAGGTCCAACTTAACCACTTCCCCAAAACTCCTGAAAGAATTCAGTTGGGAATCCATCAGTCCCAGGGGCTTTACCTTTCTTCATTTGAAACACAACCTTCTCGAGCTCCAACAAGGTAATAGGAGAAAGCAATGATTTATTCATTTCATTAGACACCAGATGTGGGATACAACCCAAAATCCTAGCTTCTTCTTCCTTTGCCAGAGGTGAATCCTCAAAAAATAAAGCCGAGAAATATTGAACACATTTAGCAAAAATAGAAGCAGATGAGGAAAAAAATTCCCCATCTGACAACAAGAGGGAGGAAATAACATTACCTTGCCTTCGATCCTTCACAGAGTTGTGAAAAAAAGAAGTGTTTTGATCACCAGCCTGAAGCCATTCAATACGAGACTTCTGTTTCCAAAAAGTTTCTTCTCTTAACTCTCATTCCTCAACATCTTTTACCGCAATAGCCTCTAACAAACCCAACTCCTTCGTGAGGCCTTGGTCACGAATCTAATTGGTAATTAAATCCAGATTATCCTAAGCATTTTGTTTTGCATGGAACAGATTACCAAAGTGTTGCCTATTCCATCTTTTCAACTTGTATTTAACATACTGAAGCCTCTTAGTGAAAGAATACATAGTAGTTCCAAAAGCTAGGTTCCCACTATCCCACTAGCCAGGAAGCAGATCATGAAGAAGCTCATCCCTGAGCCACATAAGTTGGAACTTAAAAGTTTGCTTAACACGCCATTGAGGTACCTCAGCCACAAGCTTAATTGGCCAATGATTAGAGCCTCATCCATCCAATATTTCTGAGCTAGTCATACACATGTCTCCCATCCAAAAATAGGACACCAAAAATCTATTCAGTCTTTCAAAAATAGCAGCATCTCCAGTTCTCCTATTATTCCAAATAAAGACTCCATTAGCTGGCCTAATATCAACCAACCTCAAAAGAGCCACATTATCGTGTAAGAGCCCCGAGTAAGGCTCAAGACGAGCACTGCCTCCCCTCTTCTCTTCTAAAGAGATGACAACATTAAAATCCCTAGCCAAGATCCAAGGCAGATAAGGATCTAGAGACCTCACATTTCTAATATGATCCCACAACCGAGCTTTACCTTGAAAGTCAATCAGAGCATATATATTAGACAAAAGAACACTCTCCCCTGACTCTAGATGAGAGGCAACACAAGAAATAAAGCCCCTACAGGAGATCCACCAAATTGGACTGACTTTCCGAGGATCCCATAAACAAACCACTCCACCGGAATTACCAAATGCCCCCACACATTTACATTGACCATGACCCCAAATCTTTGAAGCCACACCCAACATACTATCAATCGATAACTTAGTTTCTTGCAAAAACACCATATCAGGAGAATGAATACGAGCTAGATCTCGAATAGCCTTTTGTCGAGGGATGCTATTCATACCCCTCACATTCCAAGAAAGAACTATCATCATTGAAGTTGGGAGAAGTGAGCCTCAATAGTCTTCACCGAACCTGCCTCAACCAGGGTCTCACCAACTAGCTTCACCTTTTCTTGGTCCTTCTTGTGACCAACCTTAGCAGGCTTCTCAGGAGCCCCTTTCTTAAAATTTTTTTGTTGCACACCAAGACAAAGGGGGAAGACTTATTTTTACCTAAATTAGAACCACCCTGCACCTCTGAGATAACCCCCCGAACACCAGAGGAGCCACCAGAATCAACGATCACCCGCCCCTCCACATTCTAAATTGGAGTTGAAGGGGATAACACAGTAAACATTTGAGGATCCTGATCACCAAGTTGATCCAACCTAGAAATCACTAAAGGTTGCACCTAAGAAAACTCCTTAACACAAGAGTTGCCTTCCAATTACATGTCAGCTAGGAACCCTTCCTCCTGAACTAACTCATCTAAAGCCTCAAATCTGTTGAAAGTTTCCCCTTCCTGCCTATCCTTAAAAGATCTCTTTTGACCTCATCTATGATTGTGAGTTTTAACTAGAACAAAGCCATCATTGTCCTTTGTCACTCCCTGCATGGGAGTCTTACCCTTTTCCACCCTTGGGATAGATTGAGCATTCCCATTAATTGTACCCCCTGCACCAAAATCCTGAAGACACTTTCGTTGCAGATGCCCATACTCATGACATAATTGGCACTGGAAAGGCAACGTTTCATAATCCACCGGCTGAGTCCAGGAACTAGAGCCAGCCATCAAATCAATAGAATCAGACAAAGGTTGACTCAGATCAATCTCCACACAAACCCTCACATATGAAAAGATCCTCTTATCCAAAGTTTGTTGAGAAGGGCCAATAGGCTTTCCTAGCAGTAAAGCAATCGATTGCAATATATCACTTCTCCAACATTCGAGTGGCAATCGAGGAAGGCGAACCCACACTGGGACTCTAGAAGGCAACTCTTCTACCGAATTAAAGCCTGCATGCCATGGTTTTATGAAAAGGCCTACTTGGTTATGAAAATAAGGCCCCCCTTCAAATGCCCTATTTCGATATGAAATGCACGAGAAATCCACTAGGAAGAAATTATTTGCAGCCAGTAGCACTTCAAAGTCACCCTCCGGAGACCATACCTTACAGATCCAGGTGTCCAAGAAAGGAAGAGAAACCCTCATCCCCATAAATTTACAAATCAAAACATGCTTACTAAAATAATTCAGATCATCAACTACTACCTCTGATTGAATCACCAACACAGGACGAACTTGGGCACGCTTCAAACACCCATTAATCTTTTATATTTTTGGGACTCTAGATCTAGTCATGCTCACCCCAGAGGAAGGAAAAATGTGAACCCCAACAACATCTTCCGCCACAGCCGCATCACTCAATGCCCTATCCAATGACATGTTTGGAGTCATGAACTATTATTACAACGCACTACCCACACCACCCAAAGAGAGCTGATCACAAAAGACCAGAGAAAACCAAGCCATCAGTATTCCACACCCCCATGCAGCCAAGGGAAAGACCCATGCAAAGGAAACAAGTCACTTTACCCATAAATTTAAGAGCAAACCCACGCCACCACTCATAGGGAAAACACAACAATAAAACCAAGAGCAAACACAAACTTATGAGCAACATAAAATCTCCCTCTCCGAATGTAGCCAAAGCCCACCCCACACACAGCTCAACACGGAGAACACCTATCTGCCAAAGGAGAACACATGCAGCGAAGGCCACAAGGGCTATGGGCTCACGCGTATAGAGCAGAGCCATCATCCCTCTTTTTTCCTTCATGTCTGAATGTTAATGCTTAAATTGCAATTATAATTATTGGTGGTGAATTTTCCAAGAAGTGAATTTGTCATGGCAGTGAATTTTCCAGTGAATTTTTGGACGGTGAATTGTTGGCGGTGAATTTTCCTAAAGCCAATAGTCTTATAATATTAAAATACATATTTTTTTACTATCTCAATGAACTCACAACTATCTTCGCTTCTTACACATTAGGGGGGCATGAGGTAGTTGTTCCCCTCATGGCCATTTTATCTCTTATCATCTTAGGGGTGTGAATTTGATGTTCTTCTCCTTCATCACCATTCTCCATCATTTATCCTATGTTTCTCTCATCAATTTCTTGGCATTTTATTTTCCTTTTAACCATTATTCTTAAATTGATTGGCCCTTATCACAATCACTCTTTCCTCAATTTCTTCAAGGGGACATATATCCTATATCATTCACTTTCACTCCATCTCATTTGATTAGCCTTATGCTATTAGCTTGGGCTTGGCCTAGCCATTTATCCAATCATGTGATTTCCACATAATCATTGACATCATCATTATTTGAACCAAGGGTAACTCTCAAGAGACAACCACTAAAAATCAAGGGTAACTCCCTTATATTATTTTCATTTTTACCTTCTTTGATTATCATCATTAGTGCCTTTTTATTGTGGGCTAGACATCGCCATATCCATAGGTGGCTACCTTACAACCCTTATTGTCATGACTTTTATCCAAACCGAAATTTCTATTTTCTATTTCCATTATCAATGTTTCTAGCTTTCTATTTCATTTTTCCTTTGCCAAGGTGTTCTTCCTTTGTCTATAACTAGTCCCTATTGTGCTCTCTTTCCTCAATTCCTTTATGGAGTGAATTTTCATAGATCTCTCCCCCAAACTAAATGGTTAAAGTTTCTTGTGTTACTTTTGGGTAAATTTACAAAGCCATGTCACAATTTTATAAAGGAAACGACCGACATTGATCCAACTTTTTAACTTGAATCACTAATAAGTGATATATATGTTTTGAATTTTGAAATGATGTAAACTAATAAAATATTTATTTTTTAGTATATTTTAAGTTTCCAATTTTTTGAAAATATTTATAAATGATTTGAATATAGTTTTTTATAACTTAATACTATAATTTAGTTGTTGAAAAATGAAGTTACATGAGACGCCAATCTTTGTATAGTAATTTTTTTTTCCTTCAATTTTTTTGTGTGTATTTATAACTTGAAGCTTTAGGGCATGTATATATTTTTTACAATGTTGATAAATATCTATTTTTAAATAAATATTAAAATGTGTGCGTTTTAAAACTTAGATTTTTCGACGTCAACTTTCATATTAATTATTTACCTAAAATAGAAAAGAGCTATACCATCTTGATATATATTCTTATATGTAGGGCATCATATTTTTTTCAACTTTTTAAATAAGTTTTACTATTTTTCCTTGACATGGTAATCAACCTAATATTTTGTGCTGATAACCTAAATTTAGTAAAAATAAAAAGGTGTTAGAGTTAT
>VDFB02125791.1:0-13320 GCA_007258455.2 Sequoia sempervirens
AAAATTCAAAATATTTTAAATATCCTTTTGATTTTTTATTCGAAATAACTTGATGTCAACCTATGATGAGGTATGAATGGTTACTAAGGCACAAGAAGGTGTAAATAAGTGTTTTTACTTGCATTCTAAACCCCATTCATCTAGTTATTCATTCAAGTATTTGATCATCTCAAGAATTAAAGGATCTTACAACATTTTATCAAGTAATATTCAAGCACTTTGGACCATCCATTGACATTACTTCAAATTTGCATCATCAAAGGTTTGGTAAGTTGATATAATTTGCGTGTTATTAGTTTATCATTAATTTTCATTACATTATTTTATTAAGGGTTTGATTATCAAAGTGGGGTTTGACCAAGGCAAACCCCTATTTGCTAACCCTCAACCATTTCCGCCCCTCTTGCATGTATGTTTGTAGACTTTTGTATGTAGATTTAACAAGATTTTAGGTGTTGAAATGTGGAGAACAATTTAACTAGGTGCTTCAAGTCAACTTATTCATATTTCAAGCTAGGTGAATGTTTTTTGTTTGTTTGTTTTAGAACTAACTTCAACAACCCAACAAGAAAATATTTCAAAATCTGGTGTTGCAGAGTTATCTCCTAATTTTCCAAAAAATTGGGAGAGGAATGATTTGCCACTAGTTGTGAATGAGTCCTACCTTTGGACTAAAAATTTGAATTTTCTTAGATTCTGAATCCCAATAGTTAGAAACTTGTTCCCGACACTTTTTCACCAAGAGGAGGACTAATTCACCACCCTATGAAAATGAGTCCCAGAATGAAATTTCAGTAGCATCAGTCATCATTTACAACATTCTAGATTCGTCAAAATTTGTCTAGGTGTAGACTATTTCATTCTATTTTCTTTTGTTTTGCATCATTTCTTCATTTACTTCATTGTTTGCATATCATAGTGTGTTTTCAAACATAGCATAAATCTTAGTTTTGCATTCAAATTCATTCATTTAGATCATTTAATTGCATTTAGTTTGCTTCATTTAGACTAAACAATGTCTTGCATAGCATAATTTGAGTGAACCCTTAGCATTTTTGGGTCTAATTTCTCTCCTTTTAGTGAAAAACCCTAGAAGAGTTAGAGAGTACATTGGATCTAAAAATCTACTATTCAATTAGAAAGACTGAAATCTTGATGTTGATCTTGCAATAAATGTCTTCAATGGATTTGGATTTTTATTCTTTAATCTTGCTTTGAATCTTTGAATTGAATGCTTGGATTAGATGTTGAAACCTACATCGCATTGATAGCTCCAAAAACATGCATGAATGAACATAAATTTGATATGATGCTTGAGATTTTGAATGCTGCAACAAATGCTGAAGAAATATTCTCTTGAATACTCTTGACAATAATCTTGGCTCTTGTTAAGTTCAACTTGTATTTATAGACATTTATTGCTAATTTCTCAAAATTAAAACATTACAAACCAAAATTTGAAATTTGAATTTAGTACCATAAAAATACTACCAAAATATGATTGAAAAATGGGTTACAAAGCATAGGGAGGACCCATTCACCCATTAGAAAATAGGTCCTAGGTCCCTATTCCAAAAAACATACATTTCTGAATTTAAAGTGTAATGCATTGGCATTAATTATCATTGGGTTTCCCCCTTATAAATTGCAATTTATTAGACTTGTAGATGAATAATAGGACTTATTAAGACATAATTAGGCTCAATTTAATTAAGACCCAATTAAGTGTGTAAATATAAAGGGGTACATTTAACAACACTAAATTAAGGATTTATTAAGTCATTTTAACTAGGACAGCCCAAACAAGTGAGATCCAAAATAAATTTATATAATAAGCCAAAATACTAGATAATTTTTTGGGAGTATGGGAACCTTGGATGAGGACACATTTGGAAGCATATAATCATATGAAATTTTCCCTTATAAACCTGAAATAGTTAAGCTTAGTGCTAGAGATATGAATGATTTTCATAGTGTATAGACTATATCAATCATCTATGTAACCTTGTTAAAAAACCAAAATAAATATAATATTTCCCTTTAAGTGTAATATTTTTTTTAGAAGGATTTAATTTCTTAGTAATAGATATTGTCCACCTATCCTAACCATATAATTTAACATATCATAAGTGGAAGGATATATGTTTTATCTAGATAGATGTGAACAATTAATGGTGAGCTAAAATAGAATCACTCTCACATATGTCTTCATATCACATTAGCCTCGAAAGGATTTGTATACCTTAGAACCTTCCTGTTGTAATATAATTATGAAGTGAGATCAAATTCACTAGAAAATGAATTTGATATTTGTCTACTCATCTTATTTGTAGCCTTTCACATTTTTAAGAGGATGTTAGACTAATCTTAGTTTTATCCATTCATGTTGTGCATTAGGAGCTTCTACAAACAAAATTCGGCTACTAAAGGATGAATTTTACTTATCTTTTTAAGAAATCCACATCGAAAAAATGGAATATGGTGTAGTGGTGATAATAAATGATATTGTGCCAAGAGTTTTGTATATCTTGCCAATAATAATTTGATAAATTTTCTAAAGAGTGATCTTTTTTAAGCCAGTCCTTCGTACTCCATTAATCAAGATTATGAAAGCACTCCTTCAAACTTGAGTTGAATGATTAAGATTGATGAATGGTTTGTAATTGAGAACCAACACTATGAATTTTTCTAAGCTTATAATGAATGAAAAAGGAAATTATCATTATCAATATACCATATTTCCCTACTATAACAAAATGAAGATGATATATTCTAAAAAAATGGATTTTGTTTTCTAGTAACTTAGATGTGGTGTCATCAGGTCACCACTCAATCCATGGTTTCTATTTCTTGTGGTTGGGGGATGGAGTTGAAGATTCCTACTAGCATAGAAACATAATAAGAATGTTTAAGTCTGTAGTTTTAGTTTTGAAGGAAAGTTGAGATAATGGGGCATACAAAGAAAAAGAGAGATGAAGCAATAGGGAAGTCATAAAAAGGGTAGTAGAATAATCTAAATGCACAAGTAAACATGAGTAAGAAGGAACATAATGAAGATAGTTAGAGATATAAAATCTCTCTAATCTAAGAAGTTTCTTGTCTAGTCTACCTCTATATTTAAGCAATGCAAATCAATTCTATGCATGAATTTCATATTTCCAATGTAAGGGATCAACCACATTAAAGGAATTGCTATAGTGAATCTAATTTTTTAACAATCTTTGTTGATTGTAGTATAATTACACAAATTGTGATCACCAGATTGCTCTACCATATTAAAACATTCTCCTACACTTCAATTCCTGCTATGGAAAACTTTGAACATTAAATTTTAAATTACAACCTATTCTTTGGCATGATTAGAAGCATATTTGAAACAAAATCGAATAATTTGTCAATTAGAGAATGTAAGAACCCAAACATAATTATATGAAGGGTCCTTACTTTTGCTAATATCATGCTTGAAAATCCACAATAATATTCTTATAAAAACTCTTCAATTTCCATCAAAATGAAAAGTACACAAAAACAAAGCATCTTTCCATATAGTTTGAAAAGTAGCATTAAAACAAAGAGTATTTAATTTAACTTCTTCGATGAAAAATGATATCATGTTTCCAATTAAATGAAAAATAAACATAGAAATCCATATAACATAGTTCATGATGAAGATGAAGGGATAATTTCATGATTTCAATAAACATTTGGAAAGCAATGCAAGTTGATCATGGTTATTTTAATTACTAACAATCGTAAAAGAGATCTTGATCTTTCATCTGTTCTTAAATCCCGGCTATTGGGCTTAGAGGTAGAAGACCAGTTGAAACAATCAAGCGAAGATAGGGATAAAAAAGGAGAGCACCCAGAAGTAGGAGGAAGATATGATTCCCTCCGCATCTGGGTACTTGTAGAGACAAAGATGGTATTAATAAATGGAAACCTGATAACAATTTTCTCATTAACTTAAATTAAGTTGTGTTCATCTTGACGTTACTCTTCAAAATATATGAAAAGAATATGTAGGGCTTGCCGTGGAAGAAGAGTTATTTTGGGGTTTTTAATTCCATAAAATACAATGGTCTAACTTTTATCTTATCAGCATCGGTAGCCAAGTAGGATGACGTTCGAGAGGGCGAAGTTCCACTATCTATTCTTGAAAAGACAGTAGGGTGCCCTCCGGTAGTTTCTTTAGTGAAGTCAACTCGCTTATATTATTCATATGCTGAATGGGATGACATTGACGCGCACGTTGGATTCTTTTGAATAGATTGAATGACCATAATATCTATTATTCTTTCTATTTAAATTTTAAAAATTTATAGCTCGAAGTTTTAAAATAATTAAAAATTATAGCGAGTAATCTATTTTTTTAATATTTTTAAGTATTAAATAGTTTGCATTTATATCATGAATTAAAATTATATATTAGCAAAATAATTCAAGTTTATTTCTAAATTAAATAATAATATTAGCATTATAAATTTTGAATAATAAATATCAAAAGCATGAAGAGATATCTTTCTCAAGGCATTTATTTCATTTTTATGTGACAAATTGATTAAAATTTAGGTGCTTCGAGAGGGATATCTCTCAGCATTTTTTATATATATTATTAAAACTTTATATATGCTAGTAGCATTCGTAGCATGCCATGGAAGACAATTTTTAGGGTAAGGGTTAAGATTTATGATACGATTAGGGCTAGACATAAATTAGGATTAGGATTAGTGTTAGGGTTAATGTTAGTATTTGGATCAGGGTTAAATTTAGAAATACAATTAGAATTATTGTTGGAGTTAGCATGAAACTTAGGGTTAGGGCTAGGATTAGAGATGGACTTAGGATCAAAGGTAGCGTTAAGGTTAGGGTTAGGGTTGGAAATATAATTAAAGTTAGGGTTAATATTAGGAATACAATTAGGGTTAGAGATAAAATTATGATAAGGGTTGGGGTTAGTGTTAGTATTGGGGTTAAGGTTAGTGTTTAAAAAAATTAGAAATAGGGTTGGGCTTAGCATGAAGATTATGATTATTGTTAAGATTAGAGAGGGAATTAGGATCAAGGGTAGGTTTAGGGTTAAGGTTACAATTACGATTACAATGAGGATTAGAGTTATGGTTAGGGTTAAATACATACAGTTAACATTAGGCTTATGGTTACTACTAGTATTAGTATTAGGGTTAGTGTTAGGGCTAATATTAGGGAGAGGTTTAGAGATTAGGATATAATTAAGGTTAAGATTTTGGTTACGATTAAGGTTAGAGATAAACTTAGGATTAGGGTTGTGGTTAGGATTAGGATTAGGATTAGGATTAGGATTAGGATTAGGATTAGGATTGGGATTAAGGTTATGGTTAGGGTTAGACATAAAATTAGTATTATGTTTGAGAATAGTGTTAATATTATTATTAGGTTTAGGGTTATAGTTAGAGATAAAATTAGGATTAGATTTGAGTTAACATTAGTATTGGAATTAAGATTATGGTTAGGGTTACATTTAGTATTAGGGTTGGGGTTAGCATAACTATTAGGATTATGATTAGGGTTATGGTTAGAGTTAGTGATAGAATTAGAATTTGGGTTGGGTTACAGATAGAATGAGGATTAGAGTTGGGATTAGTGTTAGGATTAAGGCTATGGTTATCATTAGGATTAGGCTTATGGTTAGAAATACAATTTTGATTAGGGTTGGGGTTAGTGTTAGTATTAGTATTAGGGGTAGGGTTATATATAAAATTAGCACTAGGTTTGAGGTTATTGTTAGTATTAGTATTAAGGTTAGGGTTAGGGTTAGAGATTAGGGGTATGATTAGTATTAAGATTAGGGTTACAGTTAGGGTTAAAGATAAAGTAAATATTAAGGTTGGGGTTAATGTTAGTATTAGTATTAGGGTTAGGGTTAAAAACACAATTGGAAGGTCAGGGTTAGCATTAAAATTAGGATTAGGGCTAGGACTACATATATAATTAGGACCAAGGGTAGGGTTAAGGTTACAATTAGAAATATAATAGAATTACAATTATAATTGTGATGAAGATAAGAATTATGGTTAGGGTTAGACAATTTATTAGTGCATTAGGGTTCGGGTTAATGTTATTAATAGTATTAGAGTTAGGGTTATGGTTAATATTAGGGATATGGTTAAAAATTAGGAATACATCTAGGATTAGGGTTAGAGATAAAATTAGGATTAGGGTTGGGGTCAAGGATAGGGTTAGGAATAGAGATAGATAAACGAGTAGGGTTAGTGGTAGGGTTAGGGTTAAGGTTAGAGATAGAGATAGAATAAGGGTTAGGCTTAGGATTAGTATTATGAACAAGATTAAGGTTGTGGTTAGGTTTTTTCATACAATTAGCATTAGGATTTAGAATAGTGTTAATATTAGTATCATGGTTAGGGTTAGGGTTAGAGATAAAATTATGATTAGGGTTGGCTTTAATGCTAGTATTGAGGTTAGGGTTAGGGATAGAGTTAGGTTTAGTATTAGAGTTGTGTTTAGCATAACTATTAGGATTATGGTTTGGTTTACGGTTAGTATTATAATTAGAATTTTGGTTGTGTTAGAGATAGAATGAGGATTAAAGTTAGGATTAGTATTAGGATTATGTTTAAGATTAAGGTTAGGTTAGGGAATAGGGTTAAAATTATGGTTAAAGAGAGAGTTAGGATTAGGGTCAAGGTTATGGTTATGATTAGGGCTACTATTAGGATTAATTTTAGGGTTATAGTTATATGAAATTATGGTTAGGATAAGGATTAGGATTAGGATTAAGGTAAGGTTAGGTTGACTTATGATAACTTTAAGCCTAATCATAATTATATTTGAACCCCAATTGTAACCCTAACTCCAAGCTTTATTATAGAAACCTTTAACCCAAATTTATCCTTAATTTGAACCCTAAACCTAACTCTAAGTGAGAACTAACCCTAACCTTAACTAAAATTTAACTATAATTAAACCCTAATACTATGTGTTGTGTGGTCTCACAACATGCCCCAAGACTATAAGGCTTGGGGACCCCAAGTGAAAACTAATGCTTATGGTAGGTGCTAGCTAGTTGGAAAGATCACCAAAAGTATAAAGTAAAAAGGAAATATTTTAAAGGAGTACTTCATAATTCAAGAGTTCCTCGTACCGGGTATTGGGAACTGGGAAAGCCAGAAGTGTAAAAGGTAATACAAAGTTTTGAGCAAAATGTTCTATTTTGAGAGTCAAGGTCTAGTAAGTTTGGAAGTTCCATTAAAAGGAAAGGTTCAAGAAAATTATGCATAAAATCTAAACACTAGGTACCAGGTATCGAGTAGAAATGCAAAGTGAAGTTTTAAAAAAATTATGTTATCTGCAAGGTTTGATGGTCCGCTAACCTAGCTAAAAAGAATAATTATGTGAGCATATATATGATATTTTCTGAAAGCATGTTATTTATAATGGATTTAAAATGATGATTAATTGATGATGGTTTCATTTACATGATATTTTTATAAATGTTTTTTTAGAAGAGATTTAATAGTTGGAATTGGTGATTGTAGGAGAAGTAGATTGTGATGCAATGTTTGGGTATGGACACTAAGGAAAATTTGGATAACTGATAGAATAATATTCAAATTAGGCTAGAAATTCCAAGAAATTATGCAAAGGAAGAGCTTGAGTCATCAGAATACCAAGGATCCTAATATTACATATGTAGCAAAGGAAAGAACCAACCTCTGGGGAAGCCCATTCTTGAGAGTAGAAAGCCCAAGGCAAAACCAGAATGTAGGAACACTATGATAAAGAAATTATTTTGAGTATATGGGAATGTTCCTAAATACTTTTTGGATTCAAGTTATTTTTCCTAGCGATAATAAGAAGATGAAATACCTGTAGGATTTCAACATGTAAATGAAGGTTGACCTCTATTGACCTCATTTGCAATTATCTTGCCAGTTGTCATATTCCACATGCCTTATTATGATTCATCCCTTGGATTCCCTCTCATGTACTTTTCTTATGCTACCAACATCTTATTTCTATAAACAGACAGGGGATACTTCTTTTTAAGATAGTTTTAGAATTTATAGATGTCGAAACAGCAAAAACTTCTTTAATTTTTTTTTTTCCTATTTTCTAAATCATTCTGGATTAAAAACTTGCAGACATATAACTTAATCAATATCGAATCAAATTCAAAATCTACCTATCTGATGTATCTTTTGTAGCTAGTTTGTTCATTCAACTAGACAAGACTATATGAAGTGTCATCTATGGGTGCATACAAAACCTACTCGGTGTCCAAACTAAACACCTCTCTTTAAAAGTTTGCACCACTCTATGCCTAGTTGTGAAGCAATATGGGGAAGTATAAAGTGGCTTTCTTTGATTTGATTAAATCTTAGTGCTTGCATGGATAATTGCCAATAGAAATTTTACTTTTCAAGTAATTTTAATGCTTTATTTTAGATTAGGTGTTAAATTTTAGAAAATGAACCCAAAAAGAGATGAATGAATGGAAATATTATTGCAAATATTTTATTTCTATGAAATTTATGAATGCTTAAAGCTAAATCAACTTAAGTGATAGAAAATTTGTTTGGTTTTCATGAAAGATTATTGTAAATTTTTTTATTTCATGAAAGTGTCTAATGATTGGACTAAAAATCTTCCATTTGATACTTATAATTCCTTTACAAAAACTAGAGATAACCATAGAACCCTTGAGATTGATAAGAATATCACATCCTACCTTGAAGCAAGCCTAGTATGGTCAAGACCTAACTACTGGAGCTTTGGGATTAAGATAAGTCAACCTTTTCCCTAGGAAATTCCCTTTGCTTTTCAAGTTGCACTAGTTTAGTCTTTCAAGTAAAGATAGGTTCTTCATAGTTTACCTGTGAGGATTTTATCTTCGCTATTGTTTTGACTAACATTGTGATCAACATTGTGAGGATATTAACCTAGAAGATCAAAATCAGATGTTAGAGGCTATCCCCAGGATTGTTAATTCTAGAGACAATGAAATGTTAATAGCAATACCCACCAGTGAGGAAATTAAAAAGTTGTTTTCTCTTTTGAAGGAAGCAAAGTGCCTGGTCCTGATGGCTTCCCTTTACTTTTCTTCCATTAGTTCTGGGACATTGTCAGGGAGGATGTTGAGAAGACGGTGAAAGAGTTCTTCCATTCTAGAAATCTGCTGAAGGGGTTAAATGCCACTTTCTTGGTCCTTATTCCCAAAAAACCTAGAGTGCAAGATTTTGAAGGTTTTAGACCTATTAGTCTCTGTAATTCCTTCTATAAAATTATTTTGAAGGTGCTTACCTCTAGGTTGCTTCTTATTTTTCCCTCTATAATTGCCCCCCAACATAATGGATTTGTGCCTAGAAGACAAATACTTGACTCTATTGTCCATGCTCATGAGAATTTTCATTCCCTCTTGGTCTCTAAATCGGAAGGATTTCTTCTTAAGCTTGAAATTTCGAAGGATTATGATAGGGTGGATTGCAATTTCCTATTTAAGATCTTAAAATCCTTTGGTTTCAATGAAAGGGTTTTGTAGCTTATCGAACAACTCATCACTTCTACTTCTGTGGTGGTTCTTATTAATGGATCCCCTTCCACTTTCTTTCAGATTTCTAGAGGGTTAAGATAGGGAGATCCCATTTCTCCTATCCATTTCACGATTATGGCTGAGGTGTTAGGCAGAAACATGAGTAAATTGGTTGCTCAAAGATCTATTATGGGGCTTAAACCATCATCGCATAATCTGATATGCTCTCATCAACAGTTCCTGGATGACACTTTGCTTATGGGAAGGTCTGCTATCTTGGAAGCTAAAGAGATGAAGAAACTGTTGGATACCTATGGCAGAGCTTTTGGTCAGGTGATAAATAAGCAAAAAAGTTCACTGTATTTCCTTAACACACCTTTGCAAAGACTAAGAAAGATAGCTAGAATTCTTGGTTGTAAGATTGAGTCCCTTCCTACTACTTATCTGGGTTTGCCCCTTTGTTTAAAACCTCCGGATACTTTTTGGATCTTTCTAGTTGATAGATTTAGAAAAAAACTCTCTGGCTAGAAAGGAGCTCGCCTAATCCAAGCTGGAAAACTCTAGCTTCTTAAAGCTTCCTTGCAGAATCTCCCCATCTATGCTCTCATTCTTTTTAAAATCCCTTCCAAATATGCTAAAACCATTGAGAAGATTCAAAAGAGATTCCTTTGGTCTGGAGTAGAAGAAAGAAAAATAATGCCTCTTGTTGGATGGGATTTGGTTTGCAGATCTAAAAAGGATGGAGGCCTAGGGCTAACAAAAATCAGACTGCTGAACATGTCACTCCTAGCTAAACAGATATGGAGAATTTTTTCTTCCTCTGGTGAATGGAGTGAAATAATTAAAAGTAAGTATTTGCAGAATAAAAATTCCCTCAAAGATCTTATTGAGAATCCCAATCTCCCGAAAGGATCAAGTTGTTGGAACTACATGACTGATGGGATAAAGGTGGTGAAATTGGGATTGAAATGGTAGGTTCTCAATGGAAACAAGGTTAGATTCTAGGATGATTGTTGGCTGCGTGATGAACTGTTGTCTCAGGTTGGGAATCTCAGTAGATGGGTTGAGTTTTGTAAAGATACTTTTGGCCTTTTTGTCAAAGACTACTGGCGGGATGGTAAGTGGATCAATCTTCCCTTGATAAACCCTGTGTTGGTCCCTGTTTACTCCTCCTTGAATGTCGTCAGACTTTGTTTAAATCAGGATGATAGTCTTATCTGGAAGTATGAGCCTTCTAGGTGCTTTTCTATCTCTTCTACCTTTGCCTAGATTTCTAGTCTTTGCTGCAAAATAAAGTTCTTACTGTGAGTACCTTTAAAAATCTGCAAACACTATACTCAAACAAGGGTTAGTATCAACAAATCCTTCAAGAATACTCCTATGAAATACATTGTAAATGTTCCAAAAGGCCACAAAAGATAAAGAAAAGCCAAATGCATGATGAAAAACATTCAACAAATTACCTATTCCATAGTTGGATTGGTGTCACATGTGCTAGTGACCCTTTCCCAATCCTAGATCAAAGCTCAAATTGTGCAAATGCAAATGGAGATGGTGGAGTGATGATGAACAAGATCAAATCTCAAATGAAGAGAGTAACCTTGCAATAGATTGTGAAGGATTTGCTTGAGGATGATGCACCTATTTAAGGATTTTCAAAATGCCAAATGTTGAAGAGGGACCAATGTGGGACTAAAGATTCTGCCAATGAGATAAGGACACTTGTCATCATGTGAATGGTCAATGGTTGTGCAAGATTTGGGAAGAGTGCCCAAGAGGGGGAAATTTTGAATTCAAATTTGCAATAAATTTTGAGAGGGGGACAAGAAAGAAGAGCAATAAATGCCCTGTTTGACTTGTCATTGTTGAGAGAAAATGATGTTTTAATAAATCAATAAAATTGATTTATTGTGCAAGTGGCTAGGTCTAGATAATGCAAGTGGGATGTGATTAATATTAGATTAGGATTAGATTAATTTAATGATGATTATGCTGATTTAATGCTGATTAACTGATTTGACTTTTTGGACTTTGGAAAATGATTTAAGATTTGATTTAAATGGCTTTTTTATTTTAAATAACCTTAGGCAATGAGATTATTTAAATGGATAAAGGTGATGAATGGATCCAATGCAATATCTAGTTCAATTGATAAATGATCCTGATCGAATGTATAATGTAAATTTTGCATGTCTACATTTTGCCCCTCTTTGAAACAATGTACTTGTTGCGTTGGTTCAAAGAATAACTTGCCGCAATCGAAATTAAAAAATTTCATGATTTTTTCGGATGCCCCAGCGGAAAGAAGTACACTGGTACATTGCCCCCTCGAGAGATCGAGCGAAAAGATTCGATTTGAGGGTCGATCTCGCGATAAAGAGGTTCAAAATGGATGGTTATGGATGACGATGCAAATGAGATGATTTCAAGATGCTTAGAATAACAAATCTATATTATCCTAAACAACTTAAATGATGATATGATATGAGATGGATGAGATGGATGATGTGATATACTATGATTATGCAATGGATGATTTATGATATGCTTAGACTAACAGATCTATATTATGATGATGATATGCAATGCATGTGAAATGATCAATGTTTCCTATGATGTATGATATGAATGATATGTGGTATGCAGTTTATTGATGGTTTGCAGATGCAGGATGGATGCATGATGGATGCATGATGTGTAGTGCGGAAATGAGATGATGACAAGAGGATCCAACAAGTCCATGATTGGTCGAGACTTTATTAGAGATGATGATGATAATAAAGATGATGATGATAAAATGATGATGATAGATGGATGATTTGTTTATCAAGGATTGGGATTTTCTGGGGGTCACTTACTTTATTTTTGATAACACTTGGGCACGATGCATCAAGGTATAAAAGGACCGATGCATGCTGTACTTATGTGATGGACTTTGACTCAACAAGCGTGATAGGAGTATTCTCTTTGTTCACACTTTGACATACTAAAAACCTTGCTAGGATGCATCTTAGGAAGTCTCAAACATCTCTGACCAAAACACTAAAGGTATAACCAATCAATGCAATAGTCAACAAGCTATCTGAAACATCCTCCATACATATCTAACAAAGCAAGTATTCGGCCAAGTTATTTTACAAGAATGTCCAACAAGCATAAAGGCACAAAATAATAAATGACGCTGTTCCCATTCCTTTCTCTAAATCCTTCGTTCGGATATCATCAAGAGGTCCTTGGAATGAGCGCAATATGATAAATCAAAAGAAAAGATCAAGTATACAAGCAAGCCAATGTTCTTCATACCTCTAGCCAAAGGAATGTGTTTCAAAAGATGGGAGCCAAAACTCATTGCCAAAAGATAATGTCCATTGTCGGAACGGATCCTAGGACATGTTAATGACACGTCGTTTTGTTTACCCAAATTGGTTGATTTGATAAAAGTGCCCATTGTCGGAACGGATCCTAGGACATGCTTTGTATCAAATGATGATGAAATTGATTTATGATTTATATGCCATTGATAAGAAAAGAGTTGACCAACTTGCTTGCCGATAGACCTATACTTGAGATTTTGACAGTTTAGGTTTTCACATTTGACTGCTAGACTTGTTTCTGACTGTTTTACCAAAGGTTGAGGGTGATGACAATTTATTATGGATGATTGATTATTACGAGTGTAAGCGAGATGAGGTGGATGGATTTTTTTCAAATATTTGGATGTTTTTGGAATTTTGCAATGTTTTGAGGCTATTTTTGGTAAATTTTTTTTTGAGGTTTTACAAATGTTTTGATTT
>VDFB02125792.1:0-34310 GCA_007258455.2 Sequoia sempervirens
ACATGTCCTCTTGAAGCTAACATGCATAGGTTCCACGCTCGTCATAAGCAAATTACTTACCATTTTTCATTCATTTTGGTTGTTGACTTGCCCTCCAAGTTTTTAGTCTCTTAAGTCATTTCACTAAGCCATTTGGTTCATGCCCTACCAGCCCCCATTTCCTAGTGTTTCAAGTTGTCTCGGTTAACACGTGTGCTTTAAATTCTTTAAGTTGTTTAATGTTGAGTTTGTCAAGTGGTCCCTACTTTTATCCCAACCGATGTCAATTTTCCTTATTTAATTGAATCACCCTAGCTCTTTGTATCATGGGACCTTTTATTTCCAAAAGGTAGTCCCACGATTGAGCGAAGTTCCCTCCACATATTTTAAAAGAGGGGCTACTTTTTGTTTCACACAAACTTCTTATATTGTGAAACTGTTTTTGAAAGCTTGGTTCTCTCCGTGAGTTCTCAAAATCTTGCAACGTATTTCGCTGCTGCCACCTTGTGCTATATTGTAGGAATTAACATGTTCGTAAGAGCATGTTGTTTATTCATCTAGCTTTTGTGAAGTCCCATAATGTTGACACATGTCATGTTCCATGGTGAAGAAAAGGTGTCGCTCTTTTCACATAAGGAAATTTGGATGATCGCGATAGCCATTGATTTCAAAAGATCGACGACCTACGTTCAGATTTTAGGAACGAATACTTGTAGGGAACACCTTCGTGCATGCAAACATTAATGGTGAATTAAGCCTAAACGTACCAATTTCCTTCAAAATCTTGACATAATTACATTTACATTTGCCTGCGCTAGACTGTAGAAAGAATTGCAGAGTGAAAATTGTGATGAATTCTTGCTTTATGAGGGTTTTAAGAAGCTTTTCCAGAGTTTGTTGCAGCAATTAAGAAGTAAGTAATTTATTCCTTCTTGTTGAATTCTTGTCTTCGAAATGGTTTTTTCTAGTGTATTAGGGAAGGTGTTTGAAATTGAAGCCTGTGTAGGACCTTGGGTTGGCCGAATTTTGCATGAAGTTTGAGAATTTCATAGAAAGATGAGAAAACCCTAAGCCCTAATTTTGTAAACACAAAACCCTAACCCTAAGTAGTCATGGCCAAAACATCGAGAGGCATTAAAAGGAGTTTAGATGAGGATATTATAACACAATTACTTGGATCATCAAAGAGACCTAGACTCGCTCAAGGCTCTGGAATTTTTCCTGATAGGGTTATAGATAAAAATGATTATTGTAGAGACACCGCAATTCCCATCCACGGGTATGCCTTATTTAAGCATGGGTTCAAAAAAATATCTGGATGGCAAACCAATTTGCAGCGTATAGAGACTAGGGGTTGGGAGATTAATAGTGCCCAATGTTTTCATCAAGGTTGATTTGATCAGAGTTGTGGCAAAGGTCTATAACCCAAAAAGAGGGCAATTTATAGTGGAACATGAGCTTTTCTAGAAAGCTTTGAAATAAATTTTTTTTAGGAAAATCGCTATCAAAGAGGATAGCACTCTTTCTATTAAATTCAAGCACCGGATTACATATTTCTAACATAAATTTTAAATTGACCCTCAATTACATAGAAAATTACATATCTAGATTTATTATTTATTTAGAAGATCTTAGTGTCATCGGATGCTTTTGTTTTGTTGGTTAATTTTTCTTCCTCTTCACCTCTGTCCACCCTTGTTCTCTTTCAAGATGTAGGGGGAAAGCATTGCTATTTTCTGCTGAGATTGTTTCACTATCTTTGGAAAGAAATGTAGGAGTTGTCACCTTTGCAAGCAAGACCAAAGTTTGTTTCTCATGAGGGGGAGGCACTGGAGGCATGCTTTCTTTCAGAGATACATCCTTGGGTGGATTGGGAGGAATGATATAGTGTTGTGATTCAACTTCAATCCATCATGTTGGTTTTTCCCACATCACGGCGAATATGACAATGGGAGGAGGAGTGATCCATAGAGAAACATTTTCTACACCTGAAAGCAATTTTTTCATAATCAATTGGTTGCCTCCTCCACTTTTTACCCACCTTCAGCAGAATCTCAGTAGGAAGACCATTTGAAAAATCCATATCAACACAAATGCGAGCACAAGTAGAATTTTGATAGTTGATAGTTTCTTCATAAGTGTAGTGGTACCTTCCTAAGCTATTTCCAATAGCCCTCAAGCAATCTAACTCCCAGAACTAAATGGGAAGATATGGAAGTCTTACCCACAAAAAGGAAGAGTTGAAAATTTCTTTGTGAGGGTCAAAGTTAGGAAACCATGGTTTCATGCACAAAAATCACCTTGGTAGATCCATGGGTCATTTTCCATCACCACCTCCTTGTCTTCCTATGAGTCAAACTCTAAAATAAAAAAACCTTTTGCACAAGGGTAAATGTTGATTTCTCTTTCTATGAATTCCTTCCATTTTTTTGAAACCCAAGTGTGTAGATCACATAATTTCAGCCAAGTCTTTGAAAAATGGCATATTAGTGCATGATCCAACAAGAAAGCTTCCTTGTCTATTGCCAAACTATCTAAACATACTTCCGGAATTTTGGTAGAGGGACGACCGGAAAATGCTAACAATGCTTGTCAAAGGTAACAGTGATTACATTCTTATGAGTCCAAAGGAGGACCCCACCGCTGTGACGCAGTCGCCGAGCCGACCCTGTGAAGGCAAAGTTACTCGCGACGCCTAAATTGAATCAAGACCTAACTGCGCAAGAAGTCCTTTCCTTGAGCCAAGCCTCAAATCCACGCCATCTTGTCACCGTTTGCTAGAATAACAAATGGTCTTTAGGCAAGATAGATCGCAATGATGGAGGCCGATCAAAAATAGGGTTTGAAGATTTGAATCCTTCCATGCACCGCCAACCTCGTGTTTGACGCTCAAAGAAAGCATCATCCAGAGTGACAGAGAAGGATGAGCATGAAAGGAATGGTAGTGGCCGGGTATCACGAGATTTGTTAGTATTGAATTATTTGAAATAAATTATGTTTACAGTGAAGTTTTTAATCTGGATAGGAATGCTTAGTTTCGAATTGACCTTCGAGCATAACAAGGGAATATTAGAGATCGAGGGACAACTACTGAAATATTAGAGATTGAGGGAAGAATAGATAACTAAAGAGGTTTCCAGTGGAGAGTTGGAGCCATTCAACTATGATCTTTTCGAAGTTTACTTTGTCAAAACCTACTTTTCTCTATGCCAAGTACTGGGATGGACTACAAAACCCAAATGCCAACACGGTATTAGGGGTTGATATTCAAAGTAGGGATATTTCTAATGAAATTCACAAGGACTTATTAGAGACAATGATGATATTGTTCATTTCAAATGGTATTCTTTGCTTTGCTACATTCTTCTCTTCAATGGAAGGAAATATGGTCTCCTCACATGTAAATCAGATCCCATGATTCTTAGAAAAGGCTATTGTTGGCGCAAGAATAGATTTACATTTGGGATAGTAATTGTGACAAGTCCAATTATAACATCTTTGAGGAATTTTTTGTTTGGGAATATTGATAAATGTGGGCCAACAAGTGGATTGGAGATTGTTTGAAAAGGTTAGAAGATTCCTCAGGCCAAAGGACCAACAACTAGAGTTAGGAGTCAACCACAAGTCAGGTGATTGGCTCTTCTACATAGATGCCATGGTGATTAGAGTTTATGGTGCCCTTGTGGCACCTCATATTTTACGAAGAGTTGTACCAAATAAAATTTCCTTTTTGGAAATCATGTGGCAACTCAATGAGTTGGATAAGACTCACTTCAATAATTAAAAGAAGCATGCCATTCTACCCTCTACATTAAATTTTTCTAAGTCATTACTAGAGAGGGTTTGGAATTATTATTGAATAAATTGATACCCTATATAATGAGGGTAAAAAAAAGGAAGTGTGACCTTGAGTACTTCATTCATGATGCCAGGATGAGATATAAATTAACAACTTTTGTACATGAGCATGAGCCAATATAAGATCTAATTAGAAATTGTTCTTTAGAAGTAGAGGTGATAAGGATAAGAGAGCAGTAGGTTAAAATCCGAATTGCAAAGGAAAGAAGAAAGAAGGTTGACCCTTCTTATAAAGGTTGACCAATGTACCTATGCATGTGCCTCAAGTGGATAGAATTGGTCCCTCAACATAGATGGAGGAACAACAAAGTTCTCAACAAGTAACTCCACTACAAAAAAATGCTCCTATAATGGAATCCTTGGTGGATTACCCTCTCGACGATGATGACATCCTAGATGATTAAGAGATGAGATAAATGATTCACCCACCATCAAGGGTTGTGGTCAAGATACCATCTGATGATAGATTATTGATAAATTTGGAGACAAGTGGGAAAGTGGTGGATGATGTTAGAGCCCTAGCATGTACTAAATTTATGTATGATGATCAGTTCATTATCACCAAGGAATTCAAAGAATTCCTCCTAAAGAATAAAGGTGAGGATTTCAAGAAAAAGATGGAGGAAGCAAAGACAAAAATGACATAGGAGAATGAGAAAAAATTGTCTCCCAAATATGGGCTGAGTTTAATGTTGACCTATAGAATACGACCCTTGAAAAAGGAAGATAAATTGTGAGAAAAAGTGGTTGTTTGTTGTTGGAGGGGTAGGATATATCATCTGCAATTGTATTTGATACCATCAAAAGGCAAGAAGGTGATGTCCTATTGTTGTCTTCTAAGGAACACACATATTCACTTTATTGTGGGTCAAGGTTAATCCAAGGCATGAGACCTTGACGATTTGGTCCATTTTTCCTAAAACAAATAAGCCCTAGGTGATTAACAATACAAATAAATTAACTAACAACTTGATTTTTAGAAGATTGAGGGATATTGGTGCGTTGCAAGTAGCAACAATAACAATGAACACTACTATGTTCATTGAAGCATATGTGAGGAAGTTTGAAGCAAACCTAGCTAAACTAATGCATTGAATTTGAAGATTCATGAGAAAGCTAATGTTGTTATAGGGCTACTTCCTCCTCAAAATGTGGTAGATGATAAGGAAACCTAGGAGAAGATGGGTCTAACTTTGGATGTCAACAAATTGAGAAAGGAGCTCAATGAAAGCAAGGAGGTTGAACAAAAGGTAAAGATGGAGAAGAAGGAGAAGCTCGCAAAGATTATTGATAGCCTATTAGGCTAAGGTTATCCTACATCTTAGGTCATCATGAGAATACTTAGAATTTACAATAGCTAATATTCATTCTATCCACGTCCAAGTAAAAGCTCAACTTAAAAGCCTTCAAGATGTTTAGAGTCCTAGAAATCAATTAATTGGCAAGATGATTAATAGGGAAAACTTTGATATCAATGCCCCAAGTGAGCTACTGGCCATTTTTATAAACTCAAAACTCTTTTGAAGATAATTGGTTATCCGTGAGAGTTTTCAACTAGCCATGGAGTAGACTTTGGAATTTTTTGAAGAATTGGAAAGGGGTATAATTCCCAAAATCTTGTTAGAGGATGGGGAGGTTAAGGATTACAAATCATGGAGGTCTGAGTTCAGTGATATCTTGTCTCCCCCTCTTGAGTTCCTTTTTTGTAGATGATAATATAGATCTATGGATAAGTGTAGTACTGCAATGGATAAATTAATAAAATTGGAGGCAAATGAAATAAAGTTTTCTGAGGCTGCAAAGAGATGGATTGATGAGGAATATTCTTCTCATCAAAATTATGTTAGGCAGATTCTAGCCTTTCCTTGGTCTTCAAAAAGTACCTTTGCAATATGGGTGGTGAAGTATAACTGATAAACCATACATCCTCCCAATTTTGTCTCATTATGCATATCAAAGGAGTATCTTCTATAGCGACTTCTGCAACTATTTTGTCTTCTAGCATTGTACCTTTTTGTCTTATTAAAGGGCAGTAGCATTAGTTTTGATTTGATCCTTTGAACAAGTTGCCAAATGAAAATGTGACATTTGCTCATGCCTCTAAGCTTGTTTACTCCCTTTTATCTATAAAAGGGATTTTTGAGCCATTTTTGAGGATCTTGGATATTTTGTAATTAGAGGAATTTGTTTTAGGTTGGTTAGGTCCTATTCTAGGTTTTTTTAGGAAAGAGAGTGAATGCAAATGTAAATCTCTCTGTATAGCAATACATAAATTTTATTTCTATTATGAATAAAATTGATCAAGGATCTTTTGGGTTTCATCTTTGCATTATGGTGTAATGAATTTCTTTTATGGCTTCTATTCAAGTAATAGAGTAATATGCTATATTTGAAATGCCGGGTCTTAAAATGTTCAGGGATTGTTAAGAAGATTTAAATATGAATCTAGACATAGGGAATATTATTGTAAGACAATAATAAGTAGATTTCCATTAAATTTAATTCCAAATTGTTGTTCAAAAAATATTTATATGATATTTTGACTCTATTACCAATGGTTTAAGCCACCAATCCAAGTGAGAATGTTAGTTACAAGCCCAAGGTCATTCAAAATGAGAAATCACTTGAATTACATGTTTTTAGTTTGTTCTTAATTTATGTATATGTTCTCAAAGCCAATATTACATTTAAGTCTCCAAGAATTTAGCCCATTTTGACAAATTTCCATGTATTATTGGTGCATTTCATGAAAACATGTATGTTAAATCAATATCCTGATATAAGCTAAGTGAAAATCCATTGATATTGTGAAGGGCTACCCCCTAGGTCTTGCAAAACTTAAAGTATAGAGGAATACGATTGTGATAATTATTTCCTATTTGTTGGCTACTAACTTGAGAGTCTTGATTATAAGAATTGGCTTATCTTTAGAGGAAATCAAATAATCAATTAGAAAATAAAAAATAAACCAACACAACATTATTCAATATGCCAAATGCATAATACCCGTTAGGGTATATGTTTTATGCCGAAGGCGTATCCAATTTGAAAGGCCCAAACCTGAAATTTGCATTCAATGGTACAGATTTTCTAACAAGCCTTCGTTGATGAATAAAGTGATCCTTCCCATTGGTTTGTTTGGTGAGATTAAATCTTAAATGCTTGACCTCAATTTGATACAATATGGAATCGAACCTTTTCATTCGTTGTGGTCAGGGGATGTACGCAGGCCAGTTATCATAATGAATTTTAAGTTCTGACTGTCTGGTCATAATGGTGCTGCATTGAAGGTCGAAAGGTTTTACAGATAGTAGATATTTGAGCTGGAGACATGATTTTTCCAGCCTTTTAAATGTAACTCATCTGCTAGTGGCACACGCTATATGGAATAACTGTTCCCTTATGTGGGCAAAAAATCTTTTCATTTTCCTTTATTAGATTTGACTGCCGCACATGATAGTTTTTGTATTTGTGCATATAATAAAATATAGAAAAGATTAAATCTAAAACAATGAACACGGTTACTCCCGATGAACAGATGTGACTGCAATCCAATCTTAATTATTTCTCCATGGATTACCATACCAGCCCCCAGCTGTGCCAAAAATAGTCTCCTCTACTTATCTTGTTTGAATAGATTTGATGTCGGAAGGTAAGATGGCTTCATTTGCATATACTAGAGATAAATGCTCCCTGCCACCTTTGTATGTGTATCTATAAATATCAGTGTTGTCTTTGCCGCCTCGACATTGATATTTCATGTATAATCACCGACCTAGCAGACTTATAATTATTTAATTATCCCTTTCTTCTTTTCCTTGTGATTCTTCTGCCTTTTGTTTGGAGCTTCTGATCGTTGTTTTCCAGCTGTTCTGATTCATCTGCCTTTTGTTTGGAGCTTGTGATCATTGTTTTCCAGCTGCTTGTTTGAAGTTTTGTTGTGATTTGTCATCCAGCAGGTACCTTACTATCCACACTGTTCATCTACATATGCTCCAGAAAATGGAAATTAATTTTTTCCCCTACTGATTTTGAAGTCTTTTATAATCATTCTTCATATGGTATGCAATGGCAATTCTATACAAAAATTACAGATTCTTAGTTTTCTTCTATTTGTATGTGTCCTTTATATTACTCTTTTGCACCAATTTTTTTTAGAAAACATAAAATGGTTTTTACGTTTCTGTCAATTAAGGGTTTACAATCTAAACAAATAGTAATATCTGGAAAATAGTAAAATTAATTTTGATTTCTAAAATTTATCCTCTTAGCTATCTCCATTTCTTGACACATTTTGTTAAACAGTTCACATCCCACTGCTGTAGCTGCACATTTCAGTGAGGTATTTTGTCAAACGGTTCAGGTGTAGTCTCGGCAGCTGCAACAACATTTGAGAAATACCCTCTCTAAGCTATGCTTCAATGGATGTCCATAGCCTCTCCAAAGCTCGCATTTTATCACAGGTTGTGGGATGTTAGTAAAAGTCATGGAATTTGACATCACACATGACAAATGTATTTGTTTGAAATTGATTAAAGTCTTTTCAACAATCCCATCTGGTGTATATTTTGCAACACTAGAATGTAATCTATTAGGCTTGATCCCTTGAGTTCCTCAAGACAATATACATCACATCTTTTTATTAAAACAATTGAGCTATATAAGAATCAACATTATTTTAGCTTTCCACGTCCCAAATCTGTTAAGTGAAGCTCAAAATCATCAACCATGAGAATATTGCCAACTTGGTATCAAAATGTAGTGTTGGAGGCTTTTACAACAATGGTGGAAACATGGAAGTGCTTTAGCAGTTTCCAACGCAATCTAAAAATGCATTTGGGGTTAGTGCCCTAGATCCCTGTATGCAAATAATGGTAAATATTTCCATTAGGGATGAAATCTGATAAAATGAGTTCCATAGTTGATGATGAATAACATACTTGTAGTCTAACAAGTTTATCTATTAACAGAGACCTGCATAGAGAAATTTACTGAAATATCTTGAAATATCTTTAGATAGAAACAAATCCACCAAACCTGCAATACCATTGATAAATGCAGGACAATAGAAACAGAGGAGTAAAGTTGCTTTCAGTGAGTTAAAAAATAAGTAAAAATTAAAAAACTGCTAAAAGTATGAACATTAGGCAGGGACTAATAAAGGTTCTTCTACATCGAGCTAAATCAATCACTTAACTATGTTCAATCATCTTCATTCTTGAAATTGTATTGAATGCTCTTAATGCGCCATTTAGAACTTTCCCTTCACAACGACACCAAAAAACTAAACTACAATTTATGGTTTGAACATTATAATTTTTAATAGTCCACTTATTTAAATAGATAGAATACATTACATGGTCTTTAATTTCATTGTTTTAGAAATAAACAGGTATTATCTAAAGGAATTTAGGATCAAATTAGTTTGAACAATCTTAACCCTTGTTTGCACCACAATACCGTTCACCATCGAACAACTATCTTTGATTGACGTCATTGTTAAAAATTGGATTTTACGCTTTTATGCATCTTTTGTCTCCCTACAGTTATGTCTATATCTTAAACAAGGTATAATACAATTATATACAGTTGAAATCACTTATAAAAATGAACATTGTTTCTTTTTTTTTTAAAGCATTATGTACATAATGTGTCCATTTCTTTATATGTTTTTGTTTCATCTTGTGTTCCAAATTATTGTACTGCACCATTATATGTCCTTTCATTATATAATATATACATACATATATAGTATGTATAGTTTGTATATTTTATTTGTAGCATATGTTCTCCTTTTATGTCAAAATGAATGTGGTATTTCACATATACAATTGGAATCACTTATACAAATGAAAACCATCCCTATTTTTTTTACAACACTATGTACATTAACTGTCCTTTTCTTTATATGTTTAGGTTTTTATATGTATATAGTCTTTATATTCTTGTAATTTTCTCTCACAAAAAAAATCATTACTTTTATCCTCAACATTCCTTATTATGGAGGCAGAAAATGTAAGATTGCAAGAAAAATGTTCACGAGTAAATCAAATGCAACGTACAAGATACCATGCAAGGAAAGACCAAATTAACAAACATAGACGTGAAACCTATCAAATTCTTGTTGATGGAGCCTCTACATCTACACTCTCTTCTCCTAATAACATGCCCCACCAACAAACAACTGCACCTCAAATGCTAAATATAGCTCAGCCCAACCCATCTATTGAAACACACCCTTCACCACCTTTTTCACAAGAATTTTTCATTGCTAGAAATGCCTTCCATTCCAAGTTAGATATCTTATAAAAAATGTCTAAATGTATGGTTTGCATGGAAAGATATCCCAAAATCAAAACTAGACAGTCAAATGGAATCTTTACTTGTTATAGATGCACATCTGAAAAGAATGACCATCGCTTCTCAAAGTCGAACAACATGGACCCTGGCAAGCAACCTTTGTGTTTAAATATCCTATCCCAAGTTGAAGAAATGTTAATAGCAAGGGTTAGCCCAATCCTTCAAGTTACCTATGCAAGGGGGGCAGCTAAAATACAGTGGCCACACTATTTGCTTTCCTCAAGATATATTTGCAATTGCATCCCACTTCCCAGGCATATTACTGATCTTGATATACTAATAGTTAACGGGGAAAAAATAGGCCAACAACCGTATAGTTTCCACGTTAGTAGAGGACCTGTCCACGAAGCACTTAAATATAAGATGTCCAACGACCCATTCTACAAAGATGTCGAAATAGATGAGCTTGCATTGTCCACTTTGCCAGAGTCTTCCACTGACATCTCAAACCTTATTTATGCAATAGCTTCAAATCCAGATACCACAGATCCAAGCTACACGGAAACAAGTGACACAAAATACGACCTCTTAGAAGAGAACATGTTCACAACAACTTCCTTTGTGTCAAACCTCCTGCATGCACGTATTGAGGTCGAAGAAGTGCGCTCTTTGCTGCAACTAGGGGTGGGACGACCAACGCCAATCATTGCATGGCCACCCATTTCTCCATCTCCTATAAATGAATACACCACTGAAGGACTATTTGCTATGGCATTCCCCACTTTCTTTCCAAAAGGAATAGCTACATTCAAATGACAACGTATCAAAGATATTAAACTACATGAATATGCTCTCCATCTTCTAAGGTACCATGATAATAGGTTTGGCCAACACCCTCGTTTTAGGTACTTCATACTAAATATTATTATGTGTCACCATAGCGAGGCAACCTCCTCTGTATTTTTCAACAAACATCTAAATAACAACCTACCCTCGACCATCTCTGACCTTTGCCAAAGATTGAAGGACATGCCATACGACAAACTCGCAGATCAACTCATGCGATTTAGCTCGTCAATTCGTGGAACTTGTCCATTTTGGACCCAAAGGCAGGGTGAAATTTTTGACATGGTCATTCAAATTGGTTGCCCATCACTCTTCTTCACCCTTAGTGCAATAGATACAAAATGGTCAGCTTGCATACCATCATGCCTACCAAGTCACCTTCAAATCCTTCAATTTCTGCTAGATGGAGGATCCAAAATATTGTTCAAAATCCACACCTTACCGCAATATACATGCACCATAGGTTCACTGCATTTCATGAAGAGGTGTTGGAAAAAATCCTTGGTGCATCAGAATATTGGTATAGGTAAAACCTTTCTTCTCTCCATTTCCTACAATACAGTCTTACTTTAATTGTTTGCTATGAATCATCATTTCTTTCTTAAATTACACTCTGACTTTGATCATTTACTAAAAAATTATCACTTTGTAGGTATGAATGGCGGCACAGAGGATCTGCACACATCCATGGTTTCTTATGGCTCAAACAAGTGCCAAACATTAGCAATTTACAATGGAATAACGATCTATCCGTACAAAGTGCACTTGATTACATAAATAGATGTCTCTGCTTGGAACCCACGTAGCCTCCCATTGAGAAACCAAACATTTCCCTGGTCTATTGTTGATGATCCTTGTTTGTTGGATACAACAAGGATCATGTCAGCCAACCCTTCATTTGACTATTGTGAACTGCTAAATCGTGTTCAACACCACACGAAATGTACATTGCTAACATACCTTAGGAGAAAAGGGGCATCTACAGTCTGTCGCTATAAAGCACCATGGTCCATACAAGATAAGTCAAGTTCTCAAAAGATGAGGTTGCCCGACCAAAACACACACTAGCTCGCAATGATGATCGCTTGAACCTTCACAACCCATCTATCCTCTCTATCTGGAGAGCTAATGTAGATTGCCAACTTGTACTATCAATTGATGTTGTTCTCAAATATATTGCAAAATATGTAGCAAAAGCTGAGCACAAATCAAAAACATATCATGCCATGTTATCTCGCATTTCAACCAATTTAGAATCAGAAATGCCTTCCCCAAATGTGTTTAGAAAATTGCTTACTCATAGCCTTATGGATCGTGATATTAGTGCACAAGAGACTTGCCACCTTTTATTGCAATTACCCCTTTCCATATCCAGTAGGGCATTTGTTTCTTTAAATGTTAATCACCACAAATTTCAATGTGTCACAATCTCACCCATGTCGATTACCACATTGCCTACCTACATTGATGCCTACATGGTTTGACCCATGCATCTAGAGGCAATGCCTCTTGTTGAAGTGACCCAAAAATGGACCTACAAAGCGTCTCGTAAAAAAGAACAATGGAAGCCACACCCCCAAAATGCAATTGTTCACATCTCCCCTCGATTCACAAGCATACTTGCAAGAGACGACAAAAGCTTTCATGAATTTGGTTGGAGTGAACTAATTCTATACTGCCCATTTCGAAACATTGACATTGAATTTGGCTCCTCCGAACATCAAATTATATCACAATGGGAAAGGTTCTCTTCTACATACAGGCCATGGCATGTACACCGCACACATCCAAGTCTAGTTGAAGGTTTGGATGCTAGCAACAACTCAAGCATTGACCGTGTGTTACAAGGAAAGAACCTTGAAGAATGGCAGGCTCTCTCAAGTTTGCACCCAAACCTTCCTATACAACTTGATGCAATAGACATGCTTGGTCGACGTGACATTGGCATGCATCATGAATGGCAACATACCAGCCTCACCCCTCTACAAATGCATTTTTCTACTACTTTCATAGACTCCAATACGCCAACCTTTCAAGTGCATCATGTTCTCAATGTACACACCCATACTACTTTCTCCACTTAGCAGCAGAAAGCGTTCGATATAATTTTGTTTCATCTAAGAACTCTTCCATTGCAACCACCACTAAAGCTTATTGTTCAAGGAACTACAGGCACTGGAAAGTCACACCTCATAAAAAAATGCATTTTGCCCTTATTAGTAGTTCAGCTCCAATTCACCAGTCACCATTACTACTTCTCGCACCTATAGGTGTTGCTGCATTCAACATTCAAGCATCAACAATTCATTTTTCCCTTCACATTCCGATAAAAGAAATGGCCCCCCTACAGGGGAAAACTCTTGCAACCTTCCAAGAAAGCATGTACTTTATTAGGTACATTTTAATAGACGAGATGAGCTTCATTGGTCCAAAGTTGCTAGAATGTAAAGACATGAGACTATGGGAAGCATTCCTCGTCCACAACCACCTGCCCTTTGGAGGGTGTTCAATTATTCTCTTTGGTGACTTGGGTCAATTGCCACCAGTTAAATATATCCCCATGTATGCTTCTACCTCCTATGGTGGGATTCTATGGTGCAACTTCACAATAGTGGTAACATTGACTAGAATATTTTGACAAATTGGTGATGAACCTTCCCAAATTGCTTTTCGTGCAATTCTCTCCAATCTACGAAATGCAGAGCCTACACAAGAAGACTGGAAAGTTCTAATGTCACATTCAAGTTCATCACTCAATTCTATAGAAAACTCTATTTTCTTATCTGCCATACATCTTTTTGCAACAAATGAATTGGTGTTACTACACAACAAACATATGTTGTTGTCTTTGGCTACGCCTATTGCCCTTTCCACTACAGAGCAACTTATAGGGTCAGCATACACAAATCTAGATGAAGAACAACTTCAAGCTCAATTTTTTTTTATCTATTGGCCAAGAGGTCATGTTATGTTCAAATATATGGGTTGAAATAGGGCTCGTGAATGGTGCACTTGGTCAAGTCAAAGAAATTGTATACAATGAAGGTGAAAAACTATTTCAACTACCCTTGTTTGTTGTTGTTCATTTCAAGCATTACATTGGACCACATTGGGACCATAACAATCCAAATAAGGTCCTAATAACCTTGCTAAGCCGGGGGCTTCGCCGTCAAATTCTAGTTAAAATGGCATGGGCATTGACAATACACAAGTCACAAGGACTAACACTTCAAAGGGCCACAATCGACATTGACAACATAGACCAGCAAGGCCTGACATTCACAGCGATTTCAAGAGTTCTTGATCTACAAAACCCATCCTTCACATTCCAACAATATGCACACATGCAAAAAAGCCCATATGTTGCTCGCCGGAAGAATAAAGAGAATTGCTTGAAAGCAATGTCAAATTCAAACTCCTCAGATACTTAAAGTGCATTTGAACTACTACAGGTTTGTCACTTTTTTATTTACTTCACTACCAATATTTATACAACTTATTTGTTGTAAATTATATCTCTATTTCCTTTAGTGTAGGCTCCTCTCATTGCTCATTTACACTATGCTCTCATTGTCTAAGACCTACAAACTATTAGAAGAATTGTCATTGATGTCAAGACAAAGAGCCTAATCAGACTATTAAAGATAAACAAGAATGATGAAGTTGAATCTGATCAAAAAGACTATCATAAACTCGATCCTCAGAAAGGGAGAAAAGAATGCTACAGATAGCGATATTTGAAATTGAAGAACACAAATATATAATACGTATCTGTTTAATGATTGATCCTTTGATCAAAGATACATTTGAAAGAGGCTTATACAAAGATATCATTAATACAGCCAAGTTCGATATTTCTAGAAGCATATTGACTAATGCGAATTAATTCAAGCAATATAAACGCATTCAGATTTGAGCTGGAGATTGCCTTATTGGAAACAAAAGATGCTACAGATTGTTGATTCTCAGAAACCTTACTGAAAACAAAAGACGCTACAGATTGTCCATTCTCAGAAATACGAAAATGAAGATACAGAATTGAAAGGGTATATTTCAGAAATATAATCATAACAGAAAGAACGACTGCACAGACGTCATAAATTTTGGTTATGGTATTGATCGATGTTTAAAGGATACGTTTAAAAATGATAAAAACATTTGCTGAGATTGTTTAAAACAATCAAAGACGACATGATTAAAATAACAAAGCATGAGACTTAACTAAATTGCACTCATAAAAGAGATATGATTCAAAGGACGTGTTTGCTTTAAAGGACGTCTTCCAAAAGACGTGTCTACAAGATATTTTTCTAAAAGACGCGTTTCCTTTAAAGGATGTCTTCCAAAAAAACGTGTCTACAGGATGCTTTTCTAAAATACGTGTTTTCCCTGAAGGACGTCTTCTTTAAGAAGAGACAAACACCAAAAGAATGCGATGGCTTGAAAGTATACGTCTATTCCAAACAGGTATGAGTTGGACGAGTGAATAGCTGCGAATAAAATAAAGAAGCATTTACAAACTGATCCAAAAGAAAAAGGCATGATTAGTTTACAAAAGATGCATTTCCTTGAATATCGTTCTTCTATCAAAGGGACGTGCCTCTAAAGTTAACAAATGCGAATATAATCTGAAAGTTTTAAAGAACATTTTGAAGAGACATTAAAAACAATTGAAGAGGCGCAAGTAAACAAAGGGTTGTGCTCTCTCTCAAAAGATGCATACTTTGATCTAAGTATATATTTGCCATTCATTTCAAGTCTGGTGGTGTGGTTGTTTTTGAAGATTAGCAGTTCAGTCAGATTCCCATCTCCTTGTGTGGGCTGAAGGTGATATTATTTATCACATAGAGCAGATTGGAGAGTTGGGTTTGTGCAGATCAGATTGAAGGCAGTCTCACTTCCATCAAGTCAAGGATTGGTGCCTTGCATTAGGGGTTGGTGCTCCTTGTAGGCAGGTGTCTACTAAATTTGTAAAGGTCTAGGTGTTCCTTGTAGGCTACATTCTACTAAATCATCTTGGTGTAAATCTGTAGGTTGGTGCCTACTTTAAAAATATTATTTCAATAAAGTTGTGTCAATTTGGGGAAATTGGTTCATATCAAAAATTGATTGTAATAAGTTTGAAAAGATTAAAAAATAAAAGTTTGTATTTGATTTACTGATTCACCCCCCCCCTCTCAGTAAATCTTTTGTGCTCTTCACAAACTACTCTACCAAAGGTAAATAATAATTTTTACTAAATTTCAACTTCAACATTCTGTTTTGTATTAGACGTTTTTCAAATACTAAATAGATCTTTTGTTTATTACAGATACATTGGAGTTCAATGTGACCGTGTTGCAATTTCGCTATACCATTGTATTCACTTGCATACATTCATGTAATGCGAATAAACATTCCATAAAAACACTTCATTTTCATAAATGTATATATATCCTTATTCTACATTTTTATATCACATAATTTTAAGTTCATTTCTTTTTCTATACTTTTTCCATTTCAGTGTTTTAATGTGTTGTTTTAATAATTGCTCTATTTCAACCAATATGTCAACACAAAATCAAATAAGGCAAATAACCATTTGCATTAAATTTAATTCATTTTTTTCTTCTTTTATTATGTAAACTATTTTCTGTTTCAACAAATATGTCTACACAAAATCAAATACAACCATACAAATCTTCGGCATACCAATTGCACACCTAAAGTGCAATAGCTAGTATACATTTATTTAAATGACATGTTCTTATTAATAGAAGCACCAAGAGAATGGAGAAATGACAAATGAAGTTAGCTCCATTACACATGTTGATATTGCATCATATATGTGCTCATTTAGTTCTTGCAATATCACCTCCCATATTTGTGCACATTTAACTTCAACATTAATTTTATTTTAATACAACATGGCTCAAAATTCCATCTCCCACCTATATTTCACTTTATCAAAATTGTATCAAAATTATTGAAATCCATTGAAAAGAGAAATTGTTGATCAAACTTGATTTTTGATTTTATAAACATTTTTATTGGCAAGGGGCGTGTGGATAAACATTACCTCTACATAATAATTTTCTAGAAAAACATTTTTCATAGAGTTAAATTTGTATCAAAATATCATTTAATAAATTTTGAACATATCCCATTGCTTATTTTATTTGAACAATTGAGTCACATTTTATATACACATTCTAAATTATATACTTATATATTTAGCTGATAGGCTCTTTATTGTGGGCTTTGCCCATGGAAAAGTCTCACGCCAGAGAGATGGCACTGGAATTTTGTTGGAGAATTCTTGCTGACGACTCCAAGACTGCACTTCACACGCCTTGTTAACAACACCACCATTGGATATCCATGTAAAAATAACTATAGTTAAGGCACCGACACTGTGGTAACCTCACCGCCATTGTGCTCTTTAAAAGCTTTCCTTCCATTGTGTTCTTTACAAGCTTTAGCTTATGTGAATGGATTGAAGCAGCAATCAAAGGAGTTTTTCCTGCATATTTTGCTCTTTTTTGCTCATCAACATTGGTGTGCAGACACAATTTGTGTAGAATCTTGAGGTAAAATATTCTGATAAGGTTTATTTGCTTTTGTTTGTGCATATTTTTCCCTGACTCTTTTAATTTTATCAGATTATCTTGATGGTTTTTTGAATAAGCATTATTCTTGTTTTCCCTCTGCAAGCAAATCAAGGACGATTGGAAGACAGTTGGAGGCATTAACAGAGAAGGAGAGCACATTAGGGCTGTCTACATGAGAGAGGTTAGATTCTGAACACACCCAAACTTTTCAATGAAGATTTATTTAAGGAAGAATTAAAATTTTGAAGTAGCAAAGTAAATTTGTTATTCTTCGTGGTAGTAAATATCACTTCTGCCAATTTCTTGTATGTACTTTCTTGTGATGGTTTGTCTTCTTGCAAATTTGCTTGAGTCATCACCACTCTTTTGATTACTCATGGTAGAAATATTGTTTAAGCAATTTCTTAGTCATACTTTCCAATGATGGTTTCTTGAATCTCTTCTTGCAACTTCATCTTCCTTCATTTACTTATTTGGATTAAAATTGGTCTAATGTTAATTTAGCTTTAGACATTCATTGAATGACCATGGTTCATTTGGGTTGTAGAATCAATCAACCAATATACTTTATATTTTCTTTATTACCCAAGAAAGATATACCTCATGTTTTAATCAAACTTCTTCTGCTTCAGTTTTAGAACATGAACATATGCAGTGCTCATAAAGATTCTCAAGTTCCTCACAATGCCTTGCTGACCAGGCCAAGCTTTTTCGGGGCTTAAACCATCCAAAGCTTTGGTTGATGCTCAACTAAACAAAATAAAAGTTGTATTCATTACTTCAACCCACTATTGGTTGTCCATTTTATGTCACTCAATGTTCACTCTATAAACATGTTCATAGATCTATTCTACTTTTCTATGACAACATTTTATTATGGATAGTAAGTATCAATGCAATACCCAATCTCATTCTCCACTATGGCCTTGAAATTCTTGAAGTGCTAATATGCCTCATATTTAGCCATCAAGAAGAATACCCATAACTTTAAGCTATTAAACAAAAAAAAAATAGTTCACCAAGCTAAAATAGAGTCTCATGAGTCTACAAAAATTATTGCAGACTAAGCCAAGAAGTACTTTAGCTTAATTTAAATTTCCACTTAAATCTAAGTCAATTTTCTATGAGTGAGAAAATATTGTCAATCTTCTTGATGGAAAGTAGCCCATAAGGTGTGTTTTTCTTACTCATTTTCAGTGGGTAAGAAATATTCAAATGAGACCAAACTGGCAATGCTAAATAAATAGTACTCCTCGTTGAAAAGAAGAAACAAGAGTTGGGAATAGTGACAAAATAGACATGCATTTTTCCCAAGGTGTATCTTGACTTAAACCTTTGAGTTTCAAAATAAGAGGAGATTCTGATCCAACCAAATTTTCAATAATGGCTTCATTGATGGTAATTTTAGGCTTTGTTTCCAATACAATTACTGTAGTATCACCATGCATGTCCTTCTCTATAGACCATGGCCTCTAGCAGATGAGATTCTGATCCACCAAAATTTTCATTAATGGAAATGTGATATTATCTTGTGTAGAATCCTCTCTTTTGCAATTTGGATTGCAATCATTCATCCCACATTCAATTATACTTGAGCTTAAGGTATGGCATTCAACTTCTTCCCTTTCACCTGCTTTTGAATTTCCTGTTGGAGGGTTATCTGTACAACTGATTCTTGGATCAAGAATAACTATACTTGAATCCTATGCCTCTTGCTTCTTACCTGAGGTTGTCTCAACAGCTTCAGAGCATCTTTCTTTACTAGCTCCTGTTTAAACAAGGCATCTTTTATTAATTTTTCATTCATATCATGGTCAATTATACTTGAAACTACACTGGTGTTGCTTTCAACTTCTTTCTTTTTAGCTACTTTTGAAGATTCTATTAGGCATCCATCTACAAAACTCATATAATCCCACTTGAAAATGAAACTAATTTCATACATTATAGATATCCATCAGATGAAGACTCTGATTTTTGAGTTTGTTGTTCTATGTACCTACTATCTATTTACTATGCAAGAAGTAGTATTCTGATTTTTGACATCTCTTGATGTAAATCATGCTTCATTTTATTTCAATGATTATCAATCTGTTAGATGGTTTATAGAATCAAAGGATTATTATTTTACTTGATTTATAAAATTTCAACTTCTTTTGGTTTGTTTAAGTTATTTTTATGTGTTTTTAATTTATTTGTGTTCAAAATTCTAATATTACATTTTATATATCATTTTAATAGTCATCCCCCCACTGTCACCAAAATAAAAAAAATCATGTCATCCCAAACCCATCCCCCTACCCCCTTGTCTCTGAAATTCTTAAAAACCAATGATAGAATCTGTCAAATGGTTGATTGACTCAAATAGTTATAGCCTTACTAGTCAAGTAGTGCATGAATGACTGCCAAAAAGTCATAAATATATGCAGTGTTTGGCCATAAGGGTATAAATCAATCGACCAATACTTCAGATTTGCTTTATTACCCAAGAAAGATACACCTCATGTCTTCATCAAAATTGGGTGACATTATGAGTTGCTTTGAAATCATTGTTCATTATCTTTAACCATTCTTTTATTTTTATTACATGTGATTGGCTTTAGAAAGGTTAGGCATTTCTTTTCGATAAACTAGACCATAAGTTAGAACCAAAGCTAAAAAGTATAGTTAATCCTTAAAAAATAGCAGGTGGCATGCAATCATGCCCCAAAGCCAAACTGGAAAAGCCAGGAGATGAAATAACAAGCAACAAGTGGCCCTAAGAAAAAAATTTAATTGGTTTAAGTAATATACATTTGATAATGTTTAAACAACAAGATATTGTACTTTTTTATCTATGTACCTACTACCTATATACTATGCAAGAAGTAGTATTCTGATTTTTGACATCTCTTGATGTAAATCATGCTTCATTTTATTTCAATGATTATCAATCTATTAGATGGTTTATAGAATCAAAGGATTATTATTTTACTTGATTTGTAAAATTTCAACTTCTTTTGGTTTTATTAAGTTACTTTTAGGTGTTTTTAATTTATTTGTGTTTAAAATTCAAATATTACTTTTTATATATCATTTTAATAGTCACCCCCCCACTGTCACCAAAATCAGAAAAATTCATGTCGTCCCAAACCCATCTGCCTGCCCCCTTGTCTCTGAAATTCTTAAAAACCAGTGATAGAATCTGTCAAATGGCTGATTGACACAAATATTTATAGCCTTACTGGTCAAGTAGTGCATGAATGACTGCCAAAAAAGCATAAATATATGTAGTGTTTGGCCATAAGGGTATAAATCAATTGGCCAATAGACTTCAGATTATCTTTATTACCCCAAGAAAGATACACCTCATGTCTTCATCAAATTTGGGTGACATTATGAGTTGCTTTGAAAGCATTGTTTGTCAGCTTTAACCATTCTTTTATTTTTATTATATGTGATTGGCTTTAGAAAGGTTAGGCATTTCTTTTTGATAAACTAGACCATAAGTTAGAACCAAAGCTAAAAAGTACAGTTAATCCTTAAAAAATAGCAGGTGGCATGGAATCATGCCCCAAAGCCAAACTGGCAAAGCCAGGAGATGAAATAACAAGCAGCAAGTGGCCCTAAGAAGAAAACATTTAATTGATTTAAGTAATATACATTTGACAATGTTTAAACAACGAGATATTGTACTTTTTTATCATATAAATCTTGGATGAGTGTATGGGTAGCTTTGAAAGCAAAGAGGGGTAAACTTGGACTACCTTCTAGAGGTAGAAGCATTCACAATTATATTAAAAAAGATGAAACATAGTTTAATCCAAGCTCATAGCAGTTACTCTAGAACAAAACGAGCATATTGAACAAATCATATCCTCAAAAACATGTACAAAGGACATAAAATACAAAATCTGTCAATTACAAGTTTATACAACATCACTATTCCAATACTTTGGTAGTCATGAATTTATCAGAAATTCAAATAATCACTCTCAATCTCATACCTTCATTCATATGAATAACCACGAGATTCAACAAGTTACAAATTTACACAACAATATCCAATCCTTTGATAGTCACAATTCTATCAGAAAAAACTTCCCTCTTATCACTTACCTTCATTGATATGAATAATCACAAGATCTAAGTACAGGTAAAATCTGATTGGGAGAAATTGTTCTCATTATAGGCCTGCATTTGTAAGCATATTTATAAATCTAACTAATAAATATTCTGTCTAAACAAAAAACATGGAATATTTAACTATGTCCAAAATATTATTCCATGAATCACTAATGAACTTACAACACAGTAGTGATGTAAGTTCATTAGTGATTCATGGAATAATATTTTGTGAATCACTACTGTGTTGTATCTATTGCCTACACTGAGTGCAGAAGAATATTTTGTGCCTCTCATCAATACCAATTCAAAGATACTTATATTTCCAAAACTCAAATAAGATCTAAAGAATGTATCAAGTGAATTTTTAAGCATTAAAATTAGGTTCAATGTATATTATTATCTTCTCTATAGTTAAAGTATCTGCAGATGCAAGCTCTGGGGTAGAAACCAGATCATATCACCATAATATTCAAAGGTCCATTTAGGGCTTAAATTTGACGGTCGACCCTGCCTGTCAAGCAATTTTTTTGTGACGGTCATTTATTTGAAGTTGCCTTTCAAATATTAAAGGTTATCTATTTTCAGAAAAATATATGTACATTGAAAAAACATATATAGGAATAATTACATAGAAATTTTGATAGTTTAACTAAAATTTTTCCTTTCAAGTGATACAGTCTTCCTAAAATTTTAATTGTATTTTACAGCTAAAATGACTAAATACAGCCATACGACCATCAAATTTAAGCCCTGGGTCCATTATATGACCTCAAAATGATACCTGAGAAGTTGTCACATGTGGTTGAAAAGAAAAGCATGCCAAAGAAGTATACTTTTGCATGGTAACTGTTAAATCTTCCAACAGATTTAATATTTTAACCTCTATCTCAGGCATGCAACTTCTGAAGCATTATTCTCAATATTGCATATAAGTCTAAAATGCTTGAGAAGTAGCAGCATGAAAACAGTTATAAACTTCAAACTTCAATATGGACATCTACACTATAGTTAGCAATTATGAATGGTTCCAAGTACTTCCAACATTAAACAAGGGAAACTAATCAGAGTATGAAACTATTTGTATTTATTGACCTCTTAAGCATTTCCTTGCCACAATATTTTCATACCCAAAAAGAAGCAGCGGAATCTTAAAAAGCAAACTGATTCAATAATACAAGACAATTGTTGAAACAACTGCAAAAATCTCATAAATGATGTATGAGAATCGTAATCCTAAGGTACTCAACTCTGATATCTGCTACCCTATAAAGAAAACATTGCATAAATTTTCTTTCAACTAAAGAAATTCAAATCATTCAGACAACATAAAAGTAGAGAAATTTAAAATGTTTTATATTATCATTAATGCTGCTCCAAAACGGAGAAGAAACAGAGTTTCCACTTGGTGTAATGTTTAACTTCTGCAGTCACTTATTTAAAGGGAGCCAGCCATAACCAAACTCTCAGTATATTTAACTATAGTATGTAGAGAAAGTTGCAGAGAAAATGACAAAGGGCAAGTGACCTTGGCATAATCTGAGTATTCATCCATTCAATCCCATTCCTCAGAGCAAAAGCAACTTCATTGTTTCTCTGAAGACAGAAAGGTTTTGTCAATGAAGTTTGAAAACTGCCTTACTCACATTGTCTGTGTCTTGAACTTAGATTTTGAAAACAATAAAGGAAAAAGGTCTACTGTACAAGAACAGATCTATGTTTGAAAGGGGTCACACTTGAATGTACCCTGTAATTGTTTATCACATCGCGGCCAATTCTCTGCCTCTTGCTGTGAGGGAAATTTGAACTTGATACATGCACATGTACTCCCCCTCCACAATCCCTTGGACAACAGAAGACAATTTTAATGAGGAATAAGTTTTAGGTAAGACTATCTAGAACTTGTCTGATCCATATCATCTTGCATCTATGCTAAACAAAATAGCATGCTGTAGCTTCATCTCATTTTGGAATGCCCACAGATTGAGACAGGAACAAAAATGACCATTTCTAGCTGTCCTTTACCATTTTGATAGACCAATATGGTCCATTTCTTACCAACAAAGTAAAATAAGAAACATAAAGCTGCTTCAAAAAGTGAAAAACATGAAAAAAAGTTGTTGGAATCTTGTGCTGAACCCCTAAAGCACGTATTCAAAACACTTTTTGCTCAGACTTTTTGGGAATTAAGAAATGTTTGTACAGTCCTATAATTGTTGTATTGGATAGTTGATTTAGGTTAAGTATTTTATTATATTTGATTATTATCTATTTTATAATTAAACATACATAAAAAATCAGTCATACCTCCCTCCAATACCTCCCAAACAAGCTTTCTCTTAATCATGGACTTTCATTATGTCATTGTCCTTCCTCTTGTAGTCTGAGGTCTTGTCTTTATTGAGGTCTGTCCCTTTAAGTTAGCCTTCTTCCATTGTCTATGCCTTAGAACATTCATTTTGTGACTATCCTTTAAGATGAGATCACTGCTCTTTCTCTCAGAATTTGCTCTATCTTTTAAGGCTCTTCCATGCATGGACCTTTAAAAATCCTTAGTGGAAGCAACCACCATTGCAGGTAGCTCATTTTCTCTCCTTTTCTTAACCCTATGTCTATCCTTAGCTGTAAGCTTTAATATTTTTCATAGCTCTGTCACTTGTGTCTAATTTTTAAGTGCTCTATGAGGAATGTGTATAATTTTCATGACCATCATTGATCTTGTCCGAGCATGATGTTAGTCATTGTCACATTTTATAATCTGCCTACTCAACTTTCCAAATACTAGAATCCAACCATTAGAAGTAACTTTCCATATGATTGATATGTTCAAAGGACTGAAAAAGTCAAACAAACTTGTAACATGGAATAAACATTCATCATTAACGCCAATCAAATAATTGTGTACGTGGTGATTTCCTTATCGGAACAAGAGAATTAGAAACAAGAGCATGAGATTTCCTGCTTTGCTGGAAGCATATTATCCCTTACAAACCCATTTGAATAATGGTTACTGTCTTGTTTGCTAGGCATTGTAGTTGTGCCTATTTCTGTCTCTACTAAACCTTTGTCATTGACACCACCACTTTAAGTCTTGAAGCTGCAGTCTTAGTTGTCTCTAAGATACAATGTATAAGGCTTTCTAAATAATTCTCAGGCATGGTTATGTTCAATAATTCTGGTAAATCGCATTCTTTGTATCCCAGGTTTACTTCATTACTGTTTTGGATTGAAATCCCAACCTATCCAGTGCAGTCAAGATTGAACCAGTTCAAGAATTAGTATCTCTTTTCTTCTTATTCATGAAGAATATAGATGTAGGGTTGAAAAGAAACCAAGGTCAAGATTCTCTGGATTATAGCGGTCAAATTTCCACTAAGTATGCTGTGAGTGAAACTTTCAAAATTAAGAAACTTAGTTTCCAAACATTTATGAGTATGTTCTTAGCATTCTGTTATGTGTCATGTCCAATAGCATGTGACAACATGGAATTTGATTTTATGAGGTTGGGCTACTAAAAAATGTAATTCAATTCCAAGATCCAACTCCTCTCTGTAATATAGCTTCTAGAAATCATTTTTAACAACACAGTCAAGTATGAAACCCATGACCAACGTACAAGGAAACAGGTAGAAGGTGTTTCAGAAGTATATCAATTCAATCAAAATGATTCCTATTTAATGACTCCATGAGAATTGAGAACTAGCTATGGGTGACAACAGTGTAAGGCTGTCAATAGTGTTTGTATTTGTAGGTATGTTTTGCTCTTTTTGTTAATTGTCTCTGTTTTGACAATAATTTTTGAAACACTTCATTTTTTACTTTCCTTTTTGTTAATTCTTAATTTTACATTTATTTGTTGTTTGTAGCTATGTCAACATTATTGACTACAAATGCAATCAAGCTTATGAACGATGGCAATCTAGGATTGGATCCTCATCTCCAAGTATTAGCTACCTTAAACTTTGGTCATGGTTTTGAGAGAAACAATCAATATAGAATAGACCTTTCTGATGGAGAGCATAAACAAAGAGCATCATTGCCAAAAAAGTACAACCACTATATAACTTTTAAGCAAATTCATGAGGGATCTATAATACAACTAACAAAATACAGTTGTCCCATCATTTGTAGTTCAAGGTTAGTATGCAGGTTCAATACTATTTCTATACCTTATAATTAACTTTCCAACTTTTGCAATGTATTACTAATTATATTTTTACTTACAATTACAAAGGTGGATTGTCATTTCACAACTAAAGCTTGCATGTACGGATCATGCCATCATTGGTGAACTTGTCTTCCTATTTCCAGAGCAAGAGGAACATCTACAAAACAATGCTACAGATACATTTGATTATCCTATATCAACAACAACCTCAAACTCTAAAAGAATGTTGTTTGGCATAGACCCATCTCAATCTAGGAAGGATGTATCTATTAACATCAGTCCTATCAAAATTTTGAACCCTTTTCAAACAAGGTGGACTATCAAAGGCCGTGTAACTATGAAAAAAGAAATCCACCGGTACACCAATCAAAAGGGAAGTGGACAAGTTTTCAGCTTTGATATTATAGATAGTGAACACATAGAAACATGTGTCACTTGCTTCAATGAAGCTGTAGATATTCATTTTGCAAACATTAATATTGGATCTATATATTTTTTATATGGTGGGACCATTAAATCTACTAATAAGCTTTACAACAAGCTGAATAGTGGAATAGAAATCACCTTAATGGTTGAATCAAAGGTGACACTTTGTGAGATGACCTCTCTATTCCAAAACATCAATTCTCTTTCACACCTATCAAGGAAATTGTGAGTAAGAGTAATAATTCAGTTGCTGATGTTATTGGAATTGTTGTTTGCATAGATCCAAGCTCTACAATGAGGAGGGATGGTACAGAGGTTTTGAGGTGGAGCATCAAGATATTAGATATGTTTGCATCAACTATAGATGTAACTTTATGGGGACCAACAACTCAGAAAGAAGGCACAAAACTTCAACACATGTACCACTCAGAACAAACCATTGTTCTAGCTATTAAAAATGGACGTGTTTCTGACTATAATGGAAAGGTAATAAGCACATTTGTAACTACAAACCTATCCATAGACCCTGATATAGAAGCAAAACAACTTAAAACTTGGTATGCATAGAATGGGGCTAATATTGTACCTTTCTCCACAAAGCTTGGTGTTATGCCTCCTATTATCACAAGAATGACAACTGCAAACATTTGAGAACAATCAGCAAAAATAATACAACCCATCCAATTCATTGCAAAGGCAACAATACTATTCATCAAATCTAACTCCTTTTGTTATCCAACTTGTCCTCTTCAATAAGATGGAAAACAATGTAAGAAAAGAGTTATTCAAAATGAAGAAGATAAATGGTATTACTCAAAGTGTGCAACAACATTTGCAGATTGCAATTATAGGTACATACTTCAAGTCAAATTGGAGGATTACACGGATATAATATGGGCAGTTGCACTTGATGAGATAGCAACAAAAATCATGGGTATGTTTGCACAAGAACTATATACACTGCAATTTAATCATGAGGCAGAAACAAGTACTGAAGATGTAATAAAAAGTGTTCTCCTTACACAATTCTTATTTACACTGTCATGCAAAAATGAGACATAAAATAATGAAGAGTGCTTGAAAGCAACAATCATTGAAGCTGATAAGATAGATTTTACTGTAGAGAGCAAATTCTTGCTTTCTAAAATCAATGAGATGTGCAATGATATGAACAACTAGGAATACATTCCTTATTTTCTATGAAACAGTGTATATATTCTTGTACCTGTAAATATTCTTTTACTATTATGTCTATCAAATAAAACAGTGTTTGAATAAAAAATGCTTCACGGAATACTGGTTTGTTTATTTTTGGCTCCTTGTTTCCCTTGATTTTCTTTGCTTTAGTCTTGAAAATTGAAATGTAACATTGCTTTGGAATAAAGCAGCCTTAACCTACTTGCATTAGGTCTGCTGTATCCGATCTTTGTCCTTAATGTGAATCCAAACAAATCTTCTTAATGGATTTTTCCTTACAAAATTATGTGCTTGTTAGAGAGCTGGATTGTATGGACATCTTTATTGGCCTTTAAATGCATGAAGAGTTTTGATTTCATAAAACCTGTTAATTTTCTTTCATTATGGTGTAAAAGTTTTGTGAAGTATAGAACAAGTGAAGGCAGAGTAATGTGTCCTTTTGTTGATAAATACTTTCTGTTCACTCCATTTTGCATTAATTCCTACTCCAATGACCCCTCAACAAACTTAACAGTTATATTAACTTCATTTCACTTTCACAATTTTGCATTAATTCCTATTCGAATGACCCCTCAGCAAACTTACAGTTAATTAACTTCATTTCACTTTCACAATTTTGCATTAATTCCTACTCCAATGACTCCTCAACGAACTTAACAGTTTATTAACTTCATTTCACTTTCAATATCACTCAAACGATTTCTCATCAATCGTACCATGTTGCAAATATCTTAGTCTGTACAGAAGGATACAACAGTTTTTTTTATTTGAGAAAGGGAAAAAGAAATGCAAACCACCTATCATAAAACAAACTGAAAGCCCTTAAGTACAGATGTACAAGTGGATGAAGAATCCATTCCTTTATAGATATCCTTTTCACTCGGGTTTTTTTTCTTTTGGGTGCAAAGGAAGTGTAGAAACAGTTCAATGGTTGTGTTTGTAAAGAGAAATTGCAGATATAATGGTAAGAAGCATAAAGAGGATGACCGAAATGAAGGAAGCACCCAAAGCCCTGCCTATGTGATTACAAAATCTGTTAAAAGCATTACAAATGGGTGACCACTGTGTATGGGCATTGCCTTTGTGACCAACATATGCAATAGCTGCTGCTGCCAATGCTTCTGCCATCACCAACGCCACCATTACCTGCATCATCCCTCTCTCTTATATTATACCAATTTAGGCAGCTTGAAATCTAGTATCTCATTTAGAACAAATGTTTCTGTCTAAATAACTAGGTGTTTTGTATTTAATTGTGTGAGTTTTTTCTGAACGTTTTGGATCAAATTCTATGATCTATCATCAGAAAACAGATAGTAAGAAAAGGAAAATGAACTAAGATTTGATTAATCTCTCTTCTCTTGCTTTCTTCTTCTTGATGGACATTTAAAAATACATATAAATTTAATAATATTTCCAAATATATTCTCACACTTTATACAACCAACATCCCCAATCAGCATATTGTGAAAAGTACTTTCCAGTAGGGGCTACCTTAGAATGCGGACATTTCAACCACAGTCTACCCACAATTTAAGCTCTTCCTTTTCACAGTATGTTAAAAGTAAACACTATCAATATTGAAAATAAATGCAACAGGTGGTAGAGCTTAAATGGTGGGAAAATTCTGGATTTGATCATGGTCAAATCAAACTTGTCGCCTGTTTAAAGGGCATGGACAATAAAGAGGTTGATAAACCTATTCCTTTAAAACTTGAAGGTTGAAGGTGAAAGTTATAGGACAGCATTTTTTTGCTTGAGACATTAATAAACAGTAAAAAAATATTGGAAGAGCTTAAATGGGCTGTTTATTTTAACAAATATGTTCTTTATATAAATATTTGGTTCTCACTATCTGAAAGACTCATAATACGTTTATATAGCAGATGTCAGGATAATGTCTAATTTGAATTTCAATCAATTAATTGATATGATCAAATATACATTCTGAGTGTGAAATCAAACTATTATCATAAACTGTAAAAACAAATTATGTTCCATATATTCATCATAAGATACTGTTATTTTATAGACATGTTTAATACATTAACCATAACACACAGGTTGTGAAAACTGTGTTGAATTAAATGCAGAATTTCCCTATGTTGAATTATTATTTTTATAAGTATGTGATTTTTCCACATAAGATTTGAGAATTCTGTCCTTGAAATTGAGGGATGTTAAAGAGCAGAGCTATTACCAAATCCAGAAGGAACACCAAAAATTTGATGGCAACGTGAGATTTGGGGGCATATGGCCAACGCTCATGCGACTTCAGCAGGACTGTAGATTCCATTCAAAATGGGTAATAGATTTTCTGAAATTTACAACCTATTCTAACATATTCCCAGCTTCATATGAATCTCACATAGAACCAGGATGGTTATTTTGACTGAAATACAGATTTTAGACTTTCCCAAGGCACACACACACAGAGGTTGGAGATGTGTTGATTCAGTTATTCTCTTATTGCTTAAGTTTTAGGTTACAAAAACTTTGCAATGAACTACCACATGTGCAACAAGTCTTATCATCAATTACAGCAGTTCAAATATGCTCTTAGGCATTTTGTCAAACATTTACATGGAATTTGAGACCTCAAAATAGCTCAATTGAAGAGGAATTATCTTAGAATGTTTTCCTTTACCCTATCTATGCAAAAAATGCACCTCAAATATGAAATTTAGATTTCAGTGTCAATCCTGTTTCAAGGCATATTCAAAAAATGTTTTTGTCTTCTTTTTGGGCTGTTTTTGGAAAGGTTTGCTTGTGTTCAGAACTCAATGTACTCTGCCTTGTTCCAAATGAATTTTGATGCACCGTCTCCATACCGAACCCCTGAAATCTATATAATTTATTTTTGCTGAGGTGGCCTGAGGACTTCCAACCATCACTATGCATATGCCAATTGTTTGACAAAATGCAAGGATAAATTCAACTGAAATATTTAAATAATTTTTTTAATTTATATTTTTTTGGTGATGTAATAAATAGCATGGTTGAGTAGCTGGCAACTAAAATTTGTAGCAGGCCAACAATGGATTGCAGAGTCAGGCCAGATATATGGCAAGTGGGTTGAGGTCCATGGAACAAGATTTGGTTATAAATCTGAAACAGGAACTTTACTTTAATGTTATGTTTAATTTTGGCTTTAGTGTGGATAGTTATAAATCTGAATCATCATAGAAATTCAAAGACCTTTTTGCTGATATTTGGATTGCTGCCAAAATGATATTGATCTGGCTGAGAAGCAGCTCAGTTACTTCTAGCAGAAATCCCAGCTCTATGTGTTAGATACTTGAAAAGATTGTTGATGACAGAAAGCAGTGTTTCAATATCATCCTCTGCCAATCAATGTGATTCAGATGAATGACTAGAAAACATAAGAGAAGAATTATGGATGTTTTCTACAAGGGTGTGTCAATCTGTAAGACGATAACCAATTTTTCCAAGATGATCTAATCCACATTTTTCTGACTCTGGGTGCATTAAACATTGCTCAGAGTTTGCAGCAGAACTCTGGGTGGCCATCAATTCTCAGCAATTGACTTTAAAACTTGCTCTTACAATATCCAATAGTTATGTTCTTCTCAAGGAACCATCATGAATTACTGTCTTATTTTCAAGATTATCTTGAATAATTTTTTAATATCAATTTAGAAACTTACTTTTAATTGTAATAATAAATTTAAGACCTTTAAAAGCATTCATTGTTATCATTGTTTTATAATTTTTTACTATCCTATTATGTATATATATACACACTTTATTCCTATTCTAAATCTACAACTAAACAGATCAAGAAAAGTTGTTGCTATTACACAAAGATGAAGAAAGTTGCTGCTGGACTGTAATTTGTAAGTAATATCTTAATTTCCCACATTGCTAGACCATGCTCTTAATTTTTTTTGAGTTTAAAATAATATAAGTAAAAAAAAAAATAGTTTTTTCACTATAATATTCTATTGTAAATAAAGCTTTTAGTTTGAAGTTGTGCTTTTTAAAGTAGTTAAAAGAATGTACAATTTTATATCCTCACTCAGTACATCTGATAGAATTGCTCACAAACCAAATTTGAGCATTGTTCATATTACTGAAATCTAAGATATTCAATAGAAAACCTTGTTCCAAACTCAGAGACCGATTCCTTTATGCTTTGGGAGGAAACTACCTATGTCATGTTGGTTACAGTTGGTGCCCACTTACATATCAAAGATCCTAAGTCAAAATTGTGATGGACATGAATAATCATGAAATACACATTAATTTGGATGCATGATAATTTTGTAAATGTGGCTATTATGAGACTGCACATTTTGTGCTAAGAAATCCAAGATCTGTTTAATCAAAACTCTATCTCTAGGTGCATGAAAAAGGGGATGACCATGATCCTCATGCTGAGAATATATCTATCAAGATGACTATGCTTATGAGTTTTTCATGCTTACTTATTTTATGTATTTTTGTGCTTCATTTTCTGAGGATCCACCTTTTGGAATGTTAGTTACATGTCTCTGAGATTATTGTAGTCTTATCACTTCATTACTATGTTTCTTGTATAAATTGATGCATTAGCTGGTAGAGTAGTAAAAATATATTGAATACATCTATCTAGAAGATAACAATAAATTTCTATACACTCTATTTACAAGAACAATTTTAAAATAGGACCAAACATTAGTTAAAAACAACTTATGTAAATTTTCCCTCACTTTAGCCAATGGATTGCGAAAGCTTGAATCTTAAAGTTCAAAAATTTTAGTTCTAAAAATGATGTTTTGAAGTTTTTTTCTTAATTTATATGGAAGCCTCTTTTCAATGTTATGAATTGCATAAGCTTTAATTCTTGAAATTAATCAGAAAACAAGTTTCAACTGCCAATTAATGGTAAGCCAACTGCCATTTAATGGTAAAAATCTACAAAATATCAGTAGAAGCCTCCAAAATCTCACTTGACACATAAAATCCAAATAAACATTGATTTGACAACTGGATGGGAACATTCTATATCCATTTGAAATGTTTTTTTATCAATTTGATGGCAATTTGTTTTTACATTTGCAATGCATCAATTTATTGCTGAAGAGTTGCAAAAGGGAAAAGGGTTGTTAACAATTAAATGTCATTCTCTCAAAAACAAGTTAGTCACTTTTAACTATTTCTTTCAGAAAATTTAATTTTTCATTAAGCCTATTCCCTCTTTCGTTGTAACAATTCATTGCATTTATTTTGCTTGTTACTATTAGTAATTAGTTAAGTTTGTAGCTTGCAAGTGCAGTAGATATTTGGGTTGTATAGGGTTATGATTAAGCTTGTTTCTATATCTCTATTTACAAAAACAGTTTTAAAATAAGACCAAACATTAGTTAAAAACAACTTATGTAAATTTTTCCTCACTTTAGCCAATGGATTGTGAAAGCTTGAATCTCAAAGTTCAGAAATTTTTAGTTCTAAAAATGATGTTTTGAAATTTGTATCTTAATTTATATGGAAACCTCTTTTTAAAATTATGAATTGCAGAAGCTTTAATTCTTGAAATTCATCGGAAACCAAATTTCAACTACCAATTAATGGTAAGCCAACTGCCATTTAATGGTAAAAATCACCAAAATATTAGAGAAGCCTCCAAAATCTCACTTGACACATAAAAGCCAAATAAACATTGATTTGACAACTGGATGTGAACATTCTATTTCCATTTGAAATGTTTTTTGTCAATTTGATGACAATTTTTTTTTACATTTGCAACACATCAATTTATTGTTGAAGAGTTGCAAAAGGGAAAAGGGTTGTTAACAATTAAACATCATTCTCTCAAAAACAGGTCAGGCACTTTTAACTATTTCTTTCAGAAAATTTAATTTTTCATTAAGCTTATTTCCTCTTCCATTGTAACAATTCATTGCATTTATTTTGCTTGTTACTATTAGTAATTAGTTAAGTTTGTAGCTTGCAGGTGTAATAGATATTTGGGTTGTATAGGGTTATCATTACGCTTGTTTCTATATAGAAGTAAGTCAAAAATAAATGACTTTCATTTTTCTAAATAATTGAGATCCACGAACTACACTTAAATCTCCTAATTCCATTTATTTAGATAGAAGATTATGGCATCACTTCCATAGATAATAAAACTAGAGCCATTATAGGTGGCCCTACAAACTATATCTATCTATATCATGTAATATCCAAAATTAGTTCTTTCAATATTGCATGCTTCATTTACATTTTAATCATCTTAGCTACATTTCTTCATTATATACTATTGTAATTGCATTCATTTTTTCATTTGATATGTAGATTTACAAAGAAATACAACTTTCTTGTATTAGACCATGTCTTTTTCTCATTACTATTAGTAATCATGCCTCTTGTTTTGAATTACAGATGATGGACACTAGAAATGAAAAAAGTCAAACTGAACCCCATCAAATAGAACTTCAAAGAATACAAAGTCGTAAAAGAAGTCGAGAGTACTATTCTTGTCATAAAGAGGAAATTAGTGCTCACCGTCACTTGCAAAACATACAAAAAAAAAGACCAAATGAAACAAATACTACACCATCAACAAACAACAACAGTAACTTCATGACCACATCAAAAAAAAATTGACATGGAATAGATGCTATATCAAACTTACAAACATGCACTATATGTAAGGAATGCTACCCTAGCATGAATGTTCATTCATGAAATGATAATTGTATTTTTAAACAATGTTTCAATGAGAAAGGCATTCATCAATTTTCATCACTTAATAATATGGACCCAGGAGAACAACCTCCTATGTTGCAAAAGCTCACTCAAGTAGAAGATATGCTCATAGCAAGGGTAAACCCAAT